>CM076577.1:1237260212-1237539478 GCA_034641835.2 Pinus albicaulis
AATCAGAGAAGCTGCCTTTAAGGCATCTACAAAAGGAAAGGAAAAGGAAGTTGTCAAAGAATCCAACTATATATCCGATGAAGAAGAAGCGAATTTCGTGAGAAAGCTCCAACTAGGTACTGGAAGATTCAAAGGTAAGCTTCCTTTCAAATGTTTTGAGTGTGGAAAAGTTGGTCATTATGCTGTTAAATGTCCTTATAGAGAAAATCATGGTAAAGGGAAACAATTTGAAAAGAGAAAGAGTTATTATGCAAAAGAAGATGATGATGAAGTGTCCAGTGAAGATGAGGAAGATTCTGACCATGATCTGAAAGTGCTCATGGAAAAGAAGCAAAAGAAGAAGGTTACTCAAGGAAAGGAGATACCTCAGAAATCATGTATAGCAAAAATTGAAGAAGATGAAACAGATTCTGACGAAGCTCTACAAGTGCTCATGGAAAAGAAGAAAAAGAAGAAGCCTACTCAAAACAAGCCTACGAAGCCTACTCAGAAAACATGGTTAGCAGAAATTGAAGAAGATGAATCAGATAGTGATTGGGGTCATCCTTTGCATGATCTTGATGGTACAAACAATAATGAAATTTGTGAAAGTAGTGTTTTGGAAATAGAGAAAGCTCTCAAGATCAAAGATGAAGAACAACAAAGAGCAATTGATAAGAAAGATTCTATCAACAAAGAGATGATCTCTCAAATGAAAGAACAAATAGAAATGTTGAATGGTCAGGTGGACAAGTATCAAAATCGTATTAAAGAACTAGAAGCAGAAATCAACAATCTAAATGCAGATCTCGAAAAATCAAGCAAGAAGAATGAAGGACTTGAAGCTGCAATCATCTCTCTGCAAGCAGATCTTGAAGCATCAAGTAAGAAGAATGAGGAACCTCTACAACCATTTGAAAAGGAAGGCCTTGAAGTAGAAATCATCTCTCTCAAAGAAGATCTGGAAAAATCAAATAAGAAGAATGAAAAGCTGCAACAAACATGTGAAGAAAACGAGAATTGGTTGAAAGAAGAGATTCTAAATCTGAAGGACCAAGTAGAAGATGGAAGAAGGAAAGAAGAAAGCATGACAAAGCAATGTCAAGCCTTGGAGGTTGAGGTAAACATTCTCAAAGGTAAATTAGAAGAAAAGGTTAAACTTTTGAGGTTTCATGATAGTACTAACATTTTGGACAATATTCTAAGTAATCAAAGGTCTCCTGCTATCAAACATGGTCTTGGTTTCCATGAAACTGTTAAAGGAGAATCTAGCTCACAAGGAAGTGCCAAAAATTCAGAAGATGTCAATGCAAAATCTGATGTGTTGAAAGAAACAAAAGATCAACCAAAAATCATGAATTATCAAAGGAATTCATTCAAGAACGTTGAATGTTTTAAATGTCATAACTATGGGCATGTTGCAGCAAATTGCAGAAGCAGAACAATTCAGCCACAAATAAACAGGTACTCTGATAGCTTCAAGGGATATTGTTTCTCATGTAACAAGTATGGACATAAAGCAGCTGATTGTAAAAGAAAGAAGATCAGAAATACTCTTTATAATTCTTATTACTCTGGACATATGAGATGTTATTCTTGTAACAAGTATGGACATGTAGAAAAGGAATGCAGGCTGAACAAATATGAGAAATTGGATAACTTCCAGCACACAAATAGAAAGTTCAAACAAATCTGGAAAAAGAAGGAAGACCAATCAGAAACGTAGGGAATTCTGACCCTACTGCAGTCATCCGCTTATGAAGCTTACTTCTCTGATTGACTGCAGGAATGATGTGAGATACATTATGAGATCTAGTAATGTATCGTCACAAGGGGAGTAATGCATGATGACTCTCAAGGTTGATTTGATTATTCTGGTTATGTTTACTTCTGACAGCGCTTCTGATGTGGAAAGGACAGGTACAGGAGGTACAAGCTCAGAAGGAAATGAAGGAAGATGAAAATTTTCTATGCTCCACTTTCCATACGCGGGTTCTATGAAACAAAGTCGCGTATACACGCGAGTTCCAGCTGACATAGCCGCGTATGCATTGATGATGAGAAAATTTATCTGATAGCTGAAGATCTGGAGCAGAGGTCCAGGGGGAGCATCAGTCTGACTGCTGATGATTGCACTGTTAGCATTATTCTGGTTATACTCATGATAATGAAATGATACATGGATTATTGTGTTGAAGATTATGGATGAAGCCTGGTTGTTTTATGATGAAGAGCATTCATTGCTGAGATGAGAGTCTTAGTATTCAGAGATAAGGACAGATCATGCAGAGATGGTTGCTGATGACTTGCTGATAAAAGTATTTAGGATTGCACAAGTTAAGCAATAGCACTAGTTTAGGGGGAGTAGCAGGTTGATGGTTGCATTGTTGGCAATATGATTGCTTATTCTTTGGTCGTTATGATACTCATGCTCAAATGATGATGACTTGGTACATGGATTATTATGATGAGATTTTGAGCCCTGGTTTCTGATAAGTATCTTTTGTGTTCACACATGGATGAGCTGGATGTCGATTAATTCAGAAATAAAAAGAGGTCATGTAGAGTTTGTTACTATGGTTGAGATCTTTTGCCTACATATGTTACTTCATGTTTAATCTTGAAGATCATGGTGATTTTGGACCACATGGATGATTGCTTGACACATATCTGAAGATGTTGTTCTGGTGTGATAATTTCTCTTGGAAAGAATGTATTGATGCTGCACGAAATATGAAGACTTGGTTACTAATGCGCTTATGCTACCACCTTTGGATGACGCTTGAAGACACAACTACTCTGTTCTATCTGTAGTCCAGGGAAGAAGTCAAATATCTCAGAAAGAAGCTGAACACTGGCTTTTCCTCACAGAAAATCAGATCTGATTGAATTTTAGAAGATGGCTTGGGATACGCGGGTTTCCTGAAACAAAGTCGCGTATGTACGCGAGTTCATGCACAGAAAACCGCGTATGTCTAATTGATGACAATTTTTGCTTGGAGTCAGCTCTCTTCAGCACAGCTGCAGTGCTGTTTGGTATATCTGATACTGTAAATTGGTATCTCTGGTGGTGTTCTAGTTCTCATAATTCTATTTCTAATGTTTTGATAAAGATGCCTTGATGATTTGTTGGTGATGAAAGTGTTCAGGATGCACAAACTAAGGGGGAGCCTTAGTCATTTGAAAAGGATGATTGGATGCACAGATTCAGGGGGAGCTTTAGCGTTGCTGAGTATAATGCATTGTTGGCATTATGATGATTCTAAAATATGTTCTCTTTCTTGAGGACTTTCTGGTATTGGTTATGAAAAGTCATATTTGTATTTTTGATGAAAAGGTCATGTTGAGACCCATGATGTAAAATTGTAATATTCAGTCATCAGAGGACTTGTCAAATTTGTAAACCCACTTGGTTGGGTAGCTGAGTCAAATTTGTAAACCCACTTGGTTGGGTAGATGAGTTGAAATGTGTAAATCCACTTGGTTGGATATTTGTTGTAAGTATGAGTCTTTGGTGATAGAAATGTCATAGAGTCATGTACTTCATTGAAAATATGTTTGAAGATTCAGCATGAACTCAGGGGGAGCTTGGTCACTTCAATATATATCAGATCTGCAGAACGCTTCTTCCACATGAGGAGGAAAAGGGGGAGAGTATGCTGGTTTTTGATCCGCCCTTTGCCCTTGATGTCAAAGGGGGAGAGTGACATGGTGTTTGAATGCAGATAATGATGTCAAAGAATTGGGAGAGTGACATGGTGTCAATGTACTTATCTGTTGTGGTAACCAAACACCATAGTGGTTGCCATCAAGTCCAAAGGGGGAGATTGTTTGAAATATGATGCAGAGTGTTGTCCTTGATGGCAACCCACTGAATGAAGATGAAGAACTGTGACTGTTGACATGTGTTGTCCTTGATGGCAATCCACCTGATGAAGTTATTCCTGACTTGATGGACTTGGTAAATGATGTAAATCTGATATGATCCACCTGATGAAGTTATTCCTGACTTGATGGACTTGGTAAATGATGTAAATCTGATATGATATGATGCTAAGAGTTGTCCTTGAAAGGCAACCCACTTGATGAAGATGATGACAACTTACTTGATGAAGTTGTGCTTGCTAGAATATGTTCTTGATGAGCTAAATATGATGTATCTACAGTGTGTACAGAAGGCAGTGAAGAAAAGAAGTCAGCATGTGCTCAATCTTGATGAAAAGAGTATGTCTCTAGGTATACGCGGATCTGTCTAGGGGAAGTCACGTATGCACGCGGAAAAGAACGTTCCAAGTCGCGTATGGGCTAAAGCGCTCTAAAAGTGCAAAACCAGGGGTAATCACCATGGTATTGACCCATTGTATTGGGTAATGATCCACCTAATTGACCCCGTCTAATGTAGTTTTGGGCTCATGGTATTGGTTTGGCTCATGGTATTGGAAAAGGGGCTCATGGTATTGAAAAGGGTAAACCTATATAAGGAGAAGAAATTCATTGTGCAAATCATGAGTGTGAGTGCAAGATGTCTGAGCTTGAATGAATACTTCTCTTTGAAGTAGATCTGAATGGAAAGGGTTACACTTGAATGATAAATCTGAATGTATGATGCACCAATGATGGAGAAGGTGATCTAGATCTAAAATGCACTTGTATCTGTATTTGCTAGATCTGTTTATGGAGTGATTAGATCTGTGATGAGGCAAACATCTGTCTGAAGTAAAGGGTCGAATTTGAATTGAATATCTGATCTGAAGAAGTATGCTACTCTATAATGATTGAAGATCTATACGCTACTTCGCCGCAGAGGAAGCACGTATATACGCGGCTTCGCTGAAGGAAAAGTGCGTATGCGCAATTAAAATTGGTTTTGTAATATGTACAGAAGTATACGCTGGTTGGTGTGGACAGAAGCGCGTATATACGCAACATCAGTAAAGTGAAAGCGCGTATGCAAACTATGGTTTGATGAAGCATGGGGTATGAAACATCTGATCTGTTCTGCTGTATTACTGCTATCTGATCTGGGTTGATAAGTATCTGTTGGTGATGTATGTTTGTCCTTAACAATATGGTAAGGGTCCAGTCTGAAAATATGATGAAATGTGGCCTGCAAGTGTTGTTTTGTTGAAGTTGTTGGATCCAGTGTGAAAATTGATGAAACGTGGTCCAAGGTGGTGCTGAGGGTTGTAGCCTTCAGTCAGGGGGTTGTAGCTCCCTTCCAGGTGAGGCTGGTAAACGAGAGCAGGGGGTCGTAGCTCCCTTCCAGGAGAGGCTGGTAAACGAGTCATGGGGTTGGAGCTCCCTTCCAGGAGAGGCTGGTAAACGAGCGCAGGTGGGTGCCTGCGTGCTGGTAGAGTCTGCACCAGCACATATGTTGTAAGATGTTTTCTCTATAATAAAATATTGAAGGCTGAGCAACTGCAGCGGTGGTTTTCTCCCGATTTGGGTTTCCACCTAAAAATCCCGGTGTTCATGTGTGATGCTTTGTGTGATGGTTTATTCTGTTCTTACTGCACATGTTTACTGTTTATTGAAAATCTGATGAATGAATGATGGAATAATATAAGTGAAGATTTAATGACAGATCTAGATCTCTGTGTATACGCTAGTTTCATAAAGGGGATCCGCGTATATACGCTAGTTTACTGAAGGAAAGTAGCGTATGGGTTTTAAGGAATGAAAAAGTAAAAGGATTTGATTATGCAGTAAATATTGATTCACCCCCCCTCTCAGTATTTTTCCCAACAACAGGCTCCTGTAGGTGGGATCTCGGTGAAACCTGTAAACCCTGCCTGAAAAATGGGATATTTTACATTTGTTTCATATTTTAAATAATACAACGGGTTTTGTATTATGGTACCTATGTGTGTACATGCATTTTGAAGGGAAGGGTTGTGTATGGAATTCAAAATATTTTTTTTTAATAAATGATAAAGTCTAAATGGGAAAGGGCTTCCCAAGGCCATACAAGAGCATTAGAACTATAGGATTTTTCAATGATTCTGTAACAATAATTGGTCTTAACTATCATTAGATTTGTATCACAGTGTGATATTGATATTTTTAGTGGGATATTTCCACTCCAAGTGTTATTGAAATATTCTTGACTTAGATAACAATGTTCATTTTGAGTAAAATTTAATATGGTGAGTTTGTTTCCATTAATAATCTATCAAGTAGAGTATATGTTGAGATATTTGACTAAGCATTCATTAGCAAGGGTCCCTCTATGTTTATCATATAAGAACTCCTAAGTGTTGTACTTTTTTGTTCATTTGTTAAAAAATTGATTGTGTTATTAATGGATTTAATAGATTATTGTTGTTTCTACAAGTCATATTTTTATGTCTAGGAAGAAGAATTATTATGAATGCAAGCCTAGTTGAGACTTAGACCAGCAGGCTTGATTTTTCTATTGACTCAATTGTACATGAATGAGTTTCTTTAGTAAGAAACCCATCTTGAATACTTGAGGCAGAAATTGGGAGTAATTAATCCTCTCCTTTCAGCTCAATCTTCTTCACAGAATAGAAAGGAAGTCACTTCGATCAAATCATAGAAGCCTAAAGGTTTCAACATAAGAAGAAGTAGTTGACAGGTCCACATGATCAATAAGATAGGGGGAGATTGATAGCATGGGGATAATTTTGGTCTATTTTCCATTGATGTCATAGGGAGATAAGTACCTCAAAAAACAAAAAGGGCGGAGGAGAAGACCTAAACAAAACCAATAAAACGGAGAAGTACACCAGAGATGAATTACACAAAGGAGAATTGCATCATACAAGGAGTAGCATCCAGAAGGAGGAAGAGAATAAAATAAAAACACCCTCAAATTTTCTTAATTATTTGTCATGTTTTTTTGTTTTCTTTTGGTCTTCCCATTAATGCCAAAGGGAGATATTTTCATAAATATGCCATCATTAGTGGAAAAGGAAAAGAATATGATGGGAGATTGTTAGAATATGTTGTCAAATAGGTATTCATTGATGTAAATTATTTATATGTTGTCACTATCAAATATGTTGTTTTACATAAGGAGGATGTTGGAAAAGTATTTATAAATATGTTTCCATTATGTCATTGATGCCACATTTTCTAATGGTGTTGTATATGGATCAAAGGTAATGTAATGGAAAAAACATAGAATATTGCAAGAAGAACGAAAAACACATGTATGGAAAAGGCCAATAATAATTAAGGTGAAAATACTTTCATCCATTTATAGAATGAAATATAACCTAAAATGAAATTTGAATCCACCTAGATAGACATCGACATGAGAGAAATTTATTGCGGTATATGAAAGTTAAAAAATGCCTCCTAGATCACAAGTTATTACCATTCAAGATTAGGTACCCCCAAAAAGTAAAAGTGCGAATTTGAAGTTGGAAGAATGGTTTAACTAGTGACAAAAGTGGTGATATTTTAACGCTTTTTCAAAACTCGATTGAACCCCTTAGTGGAGAAGCTACGTCAAAGAGTTGGGATAATGTGGCTAGAATTTCAATGGTAGAAGTAGAGTTTATTTCCCATTAGTGGAGAACTTCATGACAACACGTCTCCGAAGATGTTACCGAAATGGTTTCAAAGTTGTGCACAAAGGGAGCGCCTAGGATGACAGAAGCCTAGGAGGATATCAATGATGAAAAAGTATTAAAATGGCATAATTTTGGTATTAGGTGGTCCCCAGAGCCACATAACTCTCGTGGAATTTCCTTAAAAGTGCTAAGGCATGCATAAATAATTTGAATCTCGAGATGACATAGGGTTCGAAGACATTGTGTGAGGAGAGGCGTTGTAGAAGTAAAAAGGGTTGGGACCCTTTAAATTTAAAAAAATATTTTTTTGAAAAGACATATACCCAAACCCTTTTCTCTCTCCTCACAAGCAGACGCATGTGTTGGGAAAAATAATGAGAGGGGGGGTGAATCAGTATTTAGAGCTTATAATATAAATTCAAATTTTTCTTTTGAGTATATTTCCATACGTGGTTTTTATGAATGGAACTAGCGTATGCACGCGGAAATGCAGAAGGAAACTAGCGTATACTGATTTAACTTTCCATATTTAGAGAAAATTCTCAGAAGCAATCTTTAAAATAGATTTATCAGTTATGTATCAGATTATGAGAAGTAATCAACAGAATAAAGCATCACAGACATGAACACCAATATTTAAGGTGGAAACCCAATTCGGGAGAAAACCACCGCTGCTATCATCTCTCTTTTCAATCTTTATTATATAGAAAACCTTTTACAACATAGTACTAATGCAGACTCATACCAGTACGTAGGCTTCTACCTGCAAAAGGCTACAACCTTCTCTCGTTTTCCAGCTACAACTGGAAGGGAGCTCCAACCCCCTGATCTCGTTTACCAGTCTCTCCTGGAAGGGAGCTTCGACCCCCTGAAATCAATCACCAGCATCTACTGATAGAAATATTCTTCTTTCATACTGAAGGTTTCAACCCCTAGATCTACTGATGACCATGTTTCATTAATTTTTATACTGGATCCAACAGCTTCAACACAACCCTTCACTTAACATCAACAAACATACTTTTCCGAATACTTCAAACAGAACAGTGAGACCACTATAACTAGAATGTCAGAAATAAACTAGACTTCAGAATATATATGCAGATACAAACTCAACCCTAAACACTCATTAATTCAAATAGCATACGCTACTTTTCTTCACTGAAGCCGCGTACATACGCGCTTTCCTGCATACCAACCCGCGTATAATTCTGTGTATTTTATTCTTTAGAAACCCTAACTGCCATACGCGCTTTTCATGAAGAGAAACCGCGTATATATGTGCTTTTTATGAAACCAACTAGCGTATAGATATGTAAAAACAAATTTTGTAGAACAGACCAGATCTATCAAACTTACCCAAATTTATTCATTTTCTTCAGCAGACTTGCGGTAGTTCTTCATGATTTCGTCAGTCGATCAAACCAGAGATTCATCATCATCAGATCTAGAGATCTTGAACCATCATTATATCCATGGGTGCATCATAGATTCAGATCTATCAATTAAGAACGGAGTTCATCCATGCAGATATTCTTTAGAGAAATTTATTCATCAACAACCCTTACACATGCACACCTTGCACTATGATCTTCTTCTCCTTAAATAGATTTAGCTTTTACCAATACCATGATTCAAAACCACATAAATTCCGATGGTATTCTTGGAAAAAATCAAATAAACCATACAGCGCTCAATACTGTGTGCCAAAACCATGGTAATGCCCCCTGGTATTATAATTTTGGAGCGCAAAAGGGCATACGCGACTTGGGACGTACTTATCCGTGTGTATACGCGACTTGGCCTTTACAAAAGCGCATATACATTGTGACATATTATATTTATCATTTCTCCGGCACATACTGGACTTATTTTTCTCTGTCACATCTGAACTGCACTGTAGATACATCATTCTTACATCTTTAACACATAGGTTGCTATCCAAAGACATCCCCTCAAGTGAGTTTCCATCAAGGACAACACATTGCATCATATTGCCAACAATATCCCCCTTTGGAATTGATGGCAACCATGACCAAAAATACATTCAGCAACAACATTCTCCCCCTTTGACATCAAGGGCAAAGGGTAGATCAAGATCCTTTGTACCGACAATACCATGCTCCCCCTGAGATCATGTTGCATCTGCAAACATAAAATTCAATGAAGTACATGACTCGATAACTCAACTTAGTTTGACCTTTCCTATCACCAAGGACTCATACTTACATCAATGATCCAACCAAGTGGATTTACAATTTTGACTCAATTACCCAACCAAGTGGGTTTACAAAATGGAATAAGTCTTTGCATGACTAAATATTACAATTTTTACATCATGGGTCTCAACATGACCTTTTTCATCAAATTACAGAAATTACTTATACAATCAAGATCAAATATTCTCAAGCATGAGATCAGACTACAAGAAATAATTAGAATGCCAACAATGCATCCTTTCCACATGACCAGTGCTCCCCCTTAGCTTGTGTATCCTGAACAATTTCAACAGCAAATCATCAAGGCAACTTCATCAGAAGTATTAAAGAATGAAATAGAAATATGAGAGCTGGAACACCACCAGAGAGACCCAACAGCACTGCAGCTGTGCTGAAGAATGCTGACCCAGAAAAATTTTGTCAGCAAACACTCATACGTAGTTGTTTGTGTATAAACTCGCGTATATACGCGACTTTCCTTCAGGAAATCCACGTATCCAATTTAATCTTCTGAATTCAAGTAGATATGATCTTCTGCATGGCAGAGACTACTCCCATCTTATGTCTAAGATATTCGAATGCTTCCCTGGGTAAAGTTTGGTAAAGATATCAGCAACTTGTTCTTTGGAGGGAACATACTACAACTTCACCTTTTGCTCAAGCACTTGTTCATGTAAGAAGTGATACTTGATGAGAATGTGCTTGGTCTTCGAATGCATAACAGGATTCTTTGAAATACTGATGGCACTTGTATTGTCACACTTAATGGGGACAGGAGGAGTACATTTGATTTGAAAATCTTGTAAGGTTTGCATCATCAAATAAGTTCGGGTAAACATAATGCGGCGACCCACAGCAATGCCTTACTGTGAATGAACAATAGGCTGCTTCTTCTTTGAACCAAGATATAGCAAGGGCCCCATATGGATACACCACCACTGGTGCTTTTAGATCATCCTTCATTTTCCAATGACTCTGCATCGGTATAGCATGAGAGTGATATCGACGTTACGGATACCATAGTCCAAAGTCTTGAGTTCCTTGTAGATATTTGAATGTTCTTTTCACAGCCTGAAGGTGAGACTCTTTTGGATTAGCTTGGAATCGTCCAACAATCCCAACTACATGCATAATGTCTGGTCTTGTCCCAGTGAGATAAAGTAGACTTCCTATCATAGACCTGTATTCTGGTTGATTCATCGTGGGGGAATCATCATTAGAACTGAGATTACATCCGGTTATCATTGGTGTGCTTACAGATTTGCAATCTTCCATGCCATACTTCTTCAAGATTTGTGAATATTTTGCTTACAAATGGTATATGCGTCTGTTTATTGTTTTGTTTATTATGCTGACAAGAAAGAATGTTAGTTCCCAAAGTAAAGACATTTCAAATTCTTGCTGCATATCAGAAGCAAATTTTTGACTCATAGACTCTTCATTACTTCCAAAAATGATATCATCAACATATATAACCACGATCAATAGTTTATTATTTTCAGTTTTTGTGTATAAGTTGCTATCAGCAGACCCCTTAGAAAATCCTTGTTGATGAAGATATTTGTTAAGACGATAGTACCATGCCCTTGGAGCTTGTTTGAGACCATATAGAGCCTTTTTAATTTTACAAACAAGTTTTTCATCATTCCCCAAAATGAATATGCAGTTTCTATATACACTTCTTCTTTTGATCACCATTGTCCAAAGCAGTTTAACATCATTTAAGTACGGAAAATTTGATTTCTTTGGAAGCTTGAAAAAAGAAAGAAACATTCTTGGCTTCAAAGTCATCGAAACAAAAGTTTCTTCAAATTCTATACCTTCTTGTTAGTGTACCTTGCAAACAAGTCTGCTTTATTCTTATAACTTCCCCATTCTCATTTAGCTTGTTCTTGAATATCCATTTGGTTCCAATGACATTTTTATCATGTGGTCTTGGTACCAATTCCCAAGTGTGATTCTTTTCAATTTGATCAAGTTCTTCATTCATGGCATGAATCCAACATTTATCTTTGCTAGCTTGATTAGGTGTTGGTTCAATAGTGGATAGGGGCGGATAGCTAGAAAGATCCCACTAGAGTCCTTCTAGTTTGTACACCTGATCCCTTTTCTCCCAAAATTTGAGATTCTGGATGATTCTTTTGAACATATTTGGATGGAGCTTTTTCAGATAAATCATCTTCAGGTTCTTCATTGGGTTCACTGTCTATATCATTTCCATTTGATGTAGAAGGATATATGTCATCATCGTCTTCATATGTTGTTTGTTTTTCTTCTTTTGGAGCTGCAGGAGACTCATCAATAACAACATCAATACATTCAACAATCTTCCGAAGTCTTTTATTGTAACATTTATATGCTCTACTCCCAGAGGAGTAACCAAGAAGTATTCCTTCATCTGCTTTGGGTTCAAACTTGCCAAGTTTTTCATCATTATTTTTGATAAAACATTTTCTTCCAAAAACTCTAAAATGCTTCATAGTGGGAGGATTACCATACCAGAGTTCATATGGATTTTTATCACTATTTTCACGAACATGTGCCTTGTTAAGAATATTTACCGTTGTATGTGCTTCTTCTCCCTAGAATGTGTCAGGTGTTCCGGAATCATCAAGCACAGCTCTAGCCATTTGTTGAACTGTTCTATTCATTCTTTCTGCTATGCCATTTTGTTGTGGATTTCCAGCTACAAAAAACTGTCTTTTTATGCCATGTTGTTCACAAAATTCAAGGAATTCATCTAATGTATATTCTCCTCCTCGATCAGATCTAAGACGCTTGATTTTTAGATCTAATTCATTTTCAACCAGTGCTTTGAATATCTGAAATTTCTCAAATGCTTCATCTTTGTGTTTAATCAACCCAATCCAACACATTTTAGAGAAATCATAAATAAATAAGATATAGTATTGTTCACCACGTGGTGAATTTTTCCTCATAGGCCCACATATGTCAGTATGAATGAGTTCAAGAGGCTTACTTGATTATCCTTCCTTGGCATTAAATTGCACTATGGTTTGCTTACCGAATTGGCAATATTTGCATATGATACTTTCAGGTAGAGTAATATTGGGGAGATCACGAACAGCTTTAAGTCTTCTTGATTTGTTGATTTGAGAGAAGCTCAGATGTCCCAACCTTCTATGCCATAGCCATTTTTCTGAAGATTTACTCAAGTAACATTGATCTTTGTAGTTCTTCAATACATACAGGTTGCTTGGAGTTCTGTTTCCTTTTATAATTTTTTTACCTGTATCAAGATCACGTACCACACATTCTTTTGAACTAAAGACAACTTCAGTTCCTTGATCACACATTTGACTTACACTTAACAGGTTATGCTTTAATCCATCCACATACATGACATTATTAGCTTTCACCTTTTCTTTTAGAAAAATAGACCCTTTTCCCTTAATGACAGTAGGAGTATCATTTCCAAATGTAACATTCTTTTCTTTTTCTAGAGCACTATATGCAAGAAGTTTGTTTTTGTCACCTGTCATGTGTTTTGAGCATCCACTATCAATATACCATTGATTTTCTTCACCTTCTGCAAATAAATCTATGCCACAATTTTGAACCTTTAATTCCTTCTTTTTCCATACTTTGGTGTTTGAAGGAAAATGCTCTTTTGGCTGGACTTTGCTCCTGCATTCAGATTCTTTATGGCCAAAGTTATTGCAATAAGCACATTCAACTTCATTTTGAAGAGGAGAAAAGTTATTATAGGTATTCTTCTCTTTTCCAAAATCCATCCTTTTCTTTCTTGCTTCTCTTGTCATGATGGTTTTATATGCAACACATTGAACAACTTTATGACCAAAATTGTGACATGAGAAACATTGTCCATTGAAGAAGAAATTTCTGCTATTATGAAATGTTCTACTTGAATTTACCTATTGGTTGGTGTTTCTTTGGAAGGTATTCTTGTTAGTGTTCTTTGAATTGAGCTGGTCATGCTTTACCTGTGAAGATTCTTTATTCCCTTGCTGAGTGGCAAAATGTTGGATACTGGCTGTAGCTGCTTTTAGATAATTTTGTGCTGAAGTCTGAGAAGATTCTCCGATATATCCAAGACCTGTCTTTATAAAAGGAGAACGTTGTACCTTGATAATCTCATCTAAGGTTTCAGATCCTTTAGCAAATCTAAGATTCAAAGTCTTCAGTTTCTCAATTTGTTTTCTTAGACTTACTATTTCACATTCTAATTTCTCATTGTGTTTCTCCTTTTCTTCAAGCTGATTTTTCAGAGTTTCTATGGATATTTTACTTTCTTCTAAGCATATTTTACTTTCTTCTAAGCATATTTTGAGTTGATTGAGTTCATCGAAAATCATTTCCTCTAAACATCCATAAAAGTATCTTTTCTTCTCTGAATTCACCATTTGACTTCACCATTTGAGAAATCTAAGATCTTGTTTCCCATTTCTTCCTCACTGTCAGATAACCCATCACTGTCTTCATGAGTATAGTAAATTTTTCTAGTGCTAAACCGATTCTTATTCCTTCTTGCTACTTCCTTCCCTTTTCCATGTGTTTCTTTGTAAGGACACTTAGCAGCATAATGACCAACTCTTCTACAAGCAAAACATTTGAAAGGAAGCTTACCTCTGAACTGTCCTGTGCCAAGTTGGAGTTTCTTTACAAAATTTACCTCATCTTCTTCTGAGATATACCCTGATCCTTCTGTCTCTTGTACTTCTTTCCCTTTTGTAGAAGCCCTAAAGACAGCTTCTTTGACTTCAGATGGTCCTCCTCTTCTCATTTCACATGCAGTTAGTATGCCATGAAGTTGCACCACAGTAAGATTTTGAAGATCTTTCTTTTCTTCAAGAGCAGAAAATTTTGACTCAAATTTTGTCATTAGGGATCTTAAAACTTTATCAACCAAAGTAGATTTAGTTATTGTTTCTCCCAGATTTCTCATACGATTTACAATATCATCAAGAGGTAAAAAGAAATTGGCAATTCTCTCCTCATTATGCATTTTTAGATTCTCATATTGAATTCTGAGAGTTTGGAGTTTAGCACTTTTTACCTTTGCATCACCTTCATAACTTAGAATGATTTTGTCCCATATTTCCTTTGATGTATCCAGCTGCATGACTTTGAAAAATTCTGATTCAGTTAGACTTCCCAATAGAGCATTGACCTCCTTTGCATTTTTCTGTTGGATCTATTGGTGTTGCGGCTTGATATTGATATCCTCCTTCAACCATAGCCCATAAATCTGCTCCCAGAGACTGAAGATAGGATCTCATCCTTGTTTTCCAGAAGATTAGATTGTTTCCATTGAAGAGCGGAGGCCTGATAGATGTTGTTCCTTCTTGATTGCTCATCTTGATTGATCTTCCTTCTAGCGGCTAAGATTTTTCAGAAGGACCTGCTCTGATACCAATTGTTGGGAAAAATATTGAGAGGGGGGTGAATCAGTATTTAGAGCTTATAATATAAATTCAACTTTTTCTTTTGAGCAGATTTCCATACGTGGTTTTATGAATGGAACTAGCGTATGCACGTGGAAATGTAGAAGGAAACTAGCGTATACTAATTTAACTTTCCAGATTTAGAGAAAATTCTCAGAAGCAATATTATAAACAGATTTATCAGTTATGTATCATATTATGACAAATAATCAACAGAATAAAGCATCACACACATGAACACCAATATTTAAGGTGGAAACCCAATTCGGGAGAAAACCACCACCGTTGTCGCCTCTGTTTTCAATCTTTATTATATAGAAAACATTTTACAAAATAGTACCGATGCAGACTCATACCAGTACGGAGGCTTCTACCTGAAGAAGGCTGCAACCTTCTCTCGTTTTCCAACTACAACTGGAAGGGAGCTCCAACCGCCTGATCTCGTTTACCAGCCTCTCCTAGAAGGGAGCTTCGACCCCCTGAAATCAATCACCAGCATCTACTGACAAAAAGATTCTTCTTTCATACTGAAGGCTTCAACCCCCAGATCTACTGTTGACCACATTTCATCAATGTTCATACTGGATCCAACAACTTCAACACAACCCTTCACTTAACATCAACAAACATACTTTTCCCAATACTTCAAACAGAACAGTGAGACCACTGTAACCAGAATGTCAGAAATAAACCAGACTTTAGAATATATATGGAGATACAAACTCAACCCTGAAAATTCATTAATTCAAATAGCATATGCTACTTTTCTTCATTGAAGCCTCGTACATATGTGCTTTCCTGCATACCAACCCGCGTATACTTCTGTGTATTTTATTCTTCAGAAACCCTAACTGCCATACACGCTTTTCATGAAGAGAACCCGAGTATATACGTGCTTTTTCTGAAACCAAATAACTTATAGATCTGTAAAAATAAATTTTGTAGAACAGACCAGATCTATAAAACTTACCCAGATTTATTCATTTTCTTCAGCAGACTTGCGCCAGTTCTTCATGATTTCGTCAGTCGATCAAACCAGAGATTCATCATCGTCAGATCTAGAGATCTTGAACCATCATTATATCCATGGGTACATCACAGATTCAGATCTATCAATTAAGAACAGAGTTCATCCATGTGGATATTCCTTAGAGAAATTTTTTCATCAACAACCCTTACACATGCACACCTTGCACTATGATCTTCTTCTCCTTAAATAGATTTAGCTTTTACCAATACCATGAGTCAAAACCACACAACTTCCGATGGTATTCTTGGACAAAATCAAATAAACCATAAAGCGCTCAATACTATGTGCCAAAACCATGGTAATGCCCCTTGGTATTATAATTTTGGAGCGCAAAAGGGCATACGCGACTTGGGACGTACTTATCCGCGTGTATACGCGACTTGGCCTTTACAAAAGCGCGTATACATTGTGACATATTATATTTATCATTTCTCCGGCACATACTGGACTTATTTTTCTCTGTCACATCTGAACTACACTGTAGATACATCATTCTTACATCTTTAACACATACGTTGCTATCGAAAGACAACTCATCAAGTCAGTTTCCATCAAGGACAACTTCATCAAGTAGGTTTCCATCAAGGAAAACACATTGCATCATATTGCCAATATCATGGAAATATTTTGTTGGTGTATGGTTATTTTAGCGTCATGGTTATATAGGGGACATGTCCCATACATTTTCAAATTTTTTGGGGTGGCTTAGTGGGGAAAATTTGAGTAACATGTGTTACCACTTATATGGCACCATGTGGCATTAGTGATGTGAGCATGATGCGACCCTGGAAGGCTGACTAGGAATTGGGTAGATGTGGTATTTTTCAGAGGCAAATCACCTCGAATAATTATTGATTAGTCCAAATGTGCAATAGTGATCCTAGAAGGACAAATCACCATGGAACATGGACCCCATAGGTTTCAAGTTAGCATAGCAGATGAGGCCCCAGGTTGATTCAGAAATAGGAAATGGTGGAATTTGATGTTGAAGCCAAGAACCAATAGAAGAAGGCATGAGACATGTAACCCCATAGGTGTTGTCCTAGAAAAAATTAAAAAGTACAAGGCAAGGATCTAGGATGATTCATAGTCGGAAACCATGTTAGGTATAGTCAGAGTCAAAAAAAAATGAAAAGAGCACAAGTGAAGAGTTCCAGACCCACCAAATATGTAATCCTGGAAGGAAATAAAGTTGCGGGCTAAATTGCAAGGACCATGATGTGGTTTTGTTGCGGTGTCCTGACTAAGAAAAATGGAGGTTCACATTTTAAAAATAATGTCTCAGGTATATAGTATAATGCGCTCGACGAAGTAATAATGTAAAAGTGTTAAGAAATTTGGGTTATGTTTAAGGCCTTTGTTTGAACAAGTCAGTAACTATAAGTCTAAAAAATTACTTTTCGTAGAGATTTGAAAGGTTTACGCATTAAAACATGTCGACAACTATTTTGTTTGTTTATGCTAAATAACATGTAGAGCTAAAATTTAATATAAGAAGACATGAATGAATCAATGATAACAATAGTGACATGAACATATTTGGAGGAAAATTTGGCAGTTTGGATAAAATTGGAAGTGCTCCATATTTAAAGAGACAACTAAATCCTGTAAAATTTTTATAATAGCAAAAATTGAGCAGTTAAGCTCAATTTTTATTATAGAAATAAGGAAATACAGTGAGAAGACTTGAAGAGAACATGCATTTGACATGTTTGAAGCAAGTCAAATTCAAAAATAAATATTCATGCAAGCATTCAAGTCCAAGATAACAAAATTTTTAATTCCAAAATATCGGTTCAAATTCCTTTATAAGAATAATTGAACAACCATGGTGAGGGGTTGTTGGTGCAACAAGATTCATAGTGTTAGTATGCATTAGGGGTGAATCAAAGATCAATTTTAGTGTCTGAAAGGTGTTTGAGAAAGAAAAGAATGAATTTGTGAATGGTGTTTTGATGTATTCAACAAAGATGTTTTTATGTTGAAATTAGTAATTGCTAAGGATTGATGCTTTTGGTGTGTTAAATAATTAAAGATTGTTGAAAGTGTTTTTATGATGTTTGTGGTGAGAAATTTATGTTTTTATGAAAGAAAGTGGCCTACTTATCTGAGTTTGAAAATCGATGAAATATGGATCAACAGGGCTAGCAAGTGGTAGCTAGAATTTTAGGGGCAGTAGTCCCTTTCAGCAGTGGTTGATAAATGAGCAGTGGAAAAAATCCCTTTCAATTAAAATTCATAAACGAGAAAGAGTAATAGTCCCTTCTAGTAATAGTTGATAAAAATGTAGGGATAATAGTTCCTTTCAGTTATAGATGATAAACATATAAGTGGGAGTTTGTGGTGAATTGATGCAATAACAAGTTGAAGCTTGTATTTGTAAAAGAAATAAAAAGAATATTGATGACTTACATATATGTTGCACATGTGTATGATAATGGTTATGATGTTATGATTTACATGATTGAGTTAAGATGTTGATTACATCTGTGGTTGCTAAAGTGAAGGAAAGGTATACATTTCCAAGATTTGTATAATTTTCCCACAATATTGATTCATCTGCTCTTAATAGTGTTTTGGTTTCCATTATTTCTAAAAATTAAAAAATTAGAAATTAGAAAAAAAATATAGTTATTTTTTAAAAATAATTCATAATATATATTAATTTCAAATATTTTATACATTTCAAAGATTTACATCATATTTACCAAGTTCGAATTTGAATTTTAGTTCGATTCAGTATAGAAAATTTTGATTACATAAAATTGAATACATGAGCAATTTGGAAGTATACCTCTTACAAATATTCAAATATATTATTTTTCCAATATTTTAAATCATTTAAATGGCTAATTATAACATTGAAAAAATTAAAAAAACTCTTTAAAATTATTTTTGATCATAAATGTTACAAATAAAATTATATATTGGACCAAATCACTTAGTTTTAGATATATAATAGCAAGTAAGATAACAAGTTTTAAGAATTTTATATCATCCATATACCCAACTACACCATAAATTATATTGTAACACCCCCCACTGAAAAGTAAATAGTCAATTGACTTTTACTATGCTAATTCAGTGAACTATGGGAAACTTAATATTTAAATTTTATTTTTATTTTATTTTAAAATTGTTTATGGCCAACCAGGAAATTTACGAGAAAAGACACAAAGTGAAAGTTTTAGTTACTAGACAATTAGAGACAGATCCTCCCATCCATAGAGATAAATAATATTAGTTAGGGGGAAGAATCTAAGACGGAAAAGAGGAAAATTAGAGGCATCTGAGAATGGTGATAGAAAAACAGTTGGATTCCTCAACAAGACGTTGTTGGGGGAGGGAAGCACACTTCCAAATAGGGTATTCCTGAGTTCGTTGGATAGTGGAATCCCCAGTCACACTTGGAGTTTTTAATTTCCTAAGTTGAACTTTATTTCATTCCAGAAGTCTTAGGAAGGACCTACTGAGGTCTCTCTTTACTATTGTCTGGAAGTGTAAATTGACAAGGGGGGAGAAGTGGTAAAGGTACTATTTTTGTTGTTTGGTAGGAGTGTTCTTGCTCCTTGTGGATTCTCCTAGAATCCTAAACCAAGAAACCTAAGTTTCTCTTTATATTTATCTAAAATTCGTATTCCTACTGTAATTCTTGTGGGATGAGTTTATTTTTTAAATATAATATTTCCTAGTTGAATAATGAATGGAATGTAAAATCCTTGGTGTAATTTAAATAGAATAAATTATTTGTATAAATACTATGGTATGTACTACTGGTTGAGACATTGAATGGGGAGTTTCATTATGAGTATAAAAAAAAGTTGGGAGATTGAAGAAGTCTCCAATTCCACATAATTTACTATTAATTGAGTATAAATATAAGTATCTTGGGTTGCAGACTGAATGTCTTCTTTTCATAAGAATGGTTTTTTTTTTAAATGGAAATGTTGAAATAATAACATTTTATAATTTATGAGTCAATAACATGTGTTATGAATACCACCTTATTATGTTTGGTATATTTTTTTGTTCCAAAGTTGTAGTTTCTCTTTTGTGTAAAAATAAAATAAGTAATTGGTGGGGTCAGATCCGGAGGGGTCCCAACTCTTTGATAAAGTAATTTTTAAAGAAAGGGAAAGCATATATTATATTATGCTTATTAGTATTATCAGTAATAAGATTAACCTGGGAATATTAACTAAGGGAAAGAACCCCGTAGGTTCCCATTATAAAATTTCCAAAGAAATAAATTGAATGTCTAGGCTGCGGTTAGTTAGAAGATAAACCCTTCCTGAATGTAACAATGAAATGATACATGCTAGAAAATTGGTAGCTAACAGTTTCTTAATTCATTCTTCGAAGGTTATTGTTAATTCATAGTATATCAAAATAGGAAAAGAGAGGGTACCCAGTAGTGATTTTACCCCATACTGAAGACACAGGCTCGTTCTGGGAATGGTCTCATGCTGTGTGGAGTCGAAAAAAATAGTAAGTATATGTTGGGCCGCTAGTTTGTCATTATTATTATCACTTTCTAACACCTATTTCATCCATTTCTACCATTATTTATCACGTCATTTATTATGGTTTATCATATAATTCCATTTTATAATTATTTATGCTCTTATGGATAAATATTATTTCTTCTCCTTTATTTTTAATAAATTGATGATTATTATGCATGATTTTACCAATTATGGTTTATTAATAAATTTTTAGTAACATCACTCACCATTTTAGCCTCCAAGATATTTTCCAAATTGCAGATTTGATCTCCAATTCATCATTAAATATTCCAACTCAGAAATTCTCAGGAATAAGAAGTGATAGTTTTTCATTGGACGTTTTGAGAAAATGGATAAGAATCTGGAAAATCCGAAACATGGGTTTTGTCCAGAACGGACCGAATTAACTCTACAATGAACAGTTTTCCCAAATTCAGTTTGTATTAAGAGCAACGGAAGGTTCTCTGAATACAATTTTCTCAGATTCGTTGTTGCAGCCATTTTCCAAATTATCTCAGTTGCAATACCAAATTCAACTTGTTCCTGTTGAATGTTGATTGAAAGATATTTCAAATATGGTCTTTCTGTTGAATTTTTTGTGAAAAATCCCATTTTGTTATGGGAATCATTTTGTAATCATCTTTGCTGTAAATTCTCTCTGCTCTCTGTGTATTTAAATAAAAAACAGAGATCAAATAAGGGAATTATTTTTGAGATCATTATGGGATTATTAGATTAGAGATAGATAGGATAGGATAGGAGGAGAGGGGATAATGGAGAGATTTAGCTTTTCACACAGGACCTCAATTGTAATTTCAATATAAAGAATGTTATTATGAAGGAGATCATATTGTAATGACAAGTGAAATTGATGATTAATATATAACTTGCATTGCTATTCATTCGAATATTCTGAAGTAGCTCAGCAGTATTCGCTGGTGGCTAGGGCCCGGTCTCTGGTGGATCTTACTGCTATTCCCTATTTGATACTTTTTTATTTCCTATAAGTTCATTTTGTTCTATATCTTTGCATTTCCTGCAAGTTTATTCTGTTTGATATCTTTTGATTTCTTGTGAGTTTACATTGCAGTTAGTTTACTTTCCTTTATTCTGATCTCATGTACTTCGCAACATTGTCATTTGATTTCATTTATGCTCACTACAGATTGAATTAATTATCAGTTAAGACATTGATTCCCATTGGTTACAATAAGATTATGATTAGGATAGATCTAGCTGAAAGAGCTCAGTTATTACTACTATGTTCTCGGTTGGTGTTATTCTCAATTGAATTGCTTGCTTAATATTGGATTATGGTTTTTCTCGAGATTAAGTCTTGATGCTTAGATGTATTATTTCCTTTAAAAGTTGCAACTTGAGATTTATGATTACATCCGCTTACTCTTGTATTGAATTTAATAGATTATCTTAAATCATTACTCTCTAGGTTTATATCTTGCACATATTGTGTACACTCTTGAAACAAAAATACTTAGCCAGGTTGATAATTAATGTGAGGCAATTAGGAGTTTTAAAAGACACCTTTTAGCACCCAACATTTTGGCGCCATTGCCGAGGAGAGTGTTGCCATTTCACATAGAGTGATGTATGTTTTATATTTTTTGTTGGGAAAGAATTGGGTATTAAAAACAGAAGGTAAGAACCTATGTAACGAGCAAGTAAAGTGCTTGCTCCTTTGCCCGCTTTTCAGCACAATTGCATAGAAGTTGAAGTAGATGTTTGATGTTTGTCTGCTATGAAAGAATTGAGTATTAAAAATGGAAGGTAAGAACCTGCGTAACGAGCTAGTAAAGCGCTTGCTCCTCCGCCTGCTTTTCAACATAATTGCGTAGGAATTGAAGTAGGAATTATAGAGGTAGAATTTTTGAAAAAAATATTGTAATTCCACTCGAGTGGTGATGTAAGACCCACCCATTTCACTAACCAATTGACAGGAAAATTTGAAGGAGGATCCTCAAAGAAACACATGAAGAACATATTCTATTATGGTAAGAAATGGCTCACATTGCAACTTTTGAATTCGCTATCAAAGATCTAGGAGGAGTGACAGAAATGCACATAATTCTCCCATCGTCTCTACCAAATTTTCTTGGTTTGACAAATGAAGATTTGGATACATTATTATTTGAGTTTGAAATACTTTGTAGAGGATATGATTATTGTACTAATGATCGAAGATTGAAAGTGTTTCCTCTTACTCTAAAAGAAGCAACTCTTCGATGGTTCATGAACCTTGGTGGGAATTGCATCCAAACTTGGGAGGACATGAAGAACGTATTCTTGAAGAAGTACCAAGACTATTGCAAGGTTGATGAAGATATTTTCAATACGATACAAGGGGAAGATGAAATCTCAGAGGACTATGTTGAGAGATTTCGATATAACCTTCAAAAATCAAAGCATAAGTATTTGGAAAAAGAGATCTTAAAAACACTCCTACTCAAAGGAATCAAAGATGAATTTTTAGAACTCTTAAATATGATAGGAAAAGGCAATGCTTTTCAGTTATCATATGATGATTTTTGTGAATTATGCATAAGGTATTCAAGAGGAATCTCCAAGGATGGTAAGAATTCTAGAGACGCTTCTTATTTCTTTTCGAAATCTACTACAGGAAGAGAAGACATAAGAGATGAAATCAATGTTTTATTTGAAAATTTTAAATATGATTTTATTAGCTCTCTAAATTCACAATTGGATGTTTTATAGGTTCAGAAAAATCAAGAAATTTAAGAAGTGTTTTTCCCTCATTGTCAAAAGGAGCATCCCATAGATACTCACTCTTCCTTATCTAGAATGGAAGTAGCATATCAAAAAGATGGAGAAGCTACAACAATGTCAAAACCATGGAAATCGTGGCCTACATGTATAGTTCAAAACACTGCCCCTCCATTTTTTTACTTGTATAATCCATTATGGAATATTCATGTGTTAGGGCAGCAATGTCAATCTCGATATAACACCCACCAATCTTGTCTACAAGTTTGGCATGGTTCATCTTATAATTGCATGACTACTCTCCCTCATCCTATGGCACAAACACATCCTCCATATTCTCCACCAGCTCTTCCACAACATCTTGTTTGCCTATCAAAATCATCTCTAAACCCAATCAACTACATCATCAAAATGCTCCATTCCCTACACAATTTCCTACTCAACTCATTCCACACCCTCACCATAATAAAACAGTACAACATGCTTATAGTGTTGAACTGGAAAATTTACCCACCCTTCCCACCCATTCTATCTCACATGCACCATTGGAGAAAACTTATACTAAGATTCAGAATGTATCAAATCCAAAAATTGTAGAGGTTATGAAAAAAAATGAGGCTTCTTCTAGCCTACATCAACAAGCCATTCTAAACACTCAAGAACTTCATGATATGACGGATATGGGAAATCAAGAAATTAAGGGATACATTGAATATTGGTTTCACTCCATTTGTTTTTAGCATCACTCCCTACTTCAACAATTCTTGGCACCATATTTTCAAGGGAAGTTGGCTTCTCATACCCTACTATTTATTAACATGCATTTTTCAAATTTGGGTATGTACATACTAGAGGAATTATTTCAAAAATGGCTCCAATGGAAGTACTCTTATACGTAATCATATTCAATTTTCAAAGAAGAGTAGGTTAGTGTAGAAAATAAATAAATAAGGACATAAATAAATACACTTTTATTATTATGTAAAAATAACTGTTTTTGTTGCAACACACTCTGGAAATCAACATCGGTGATAAATATTTTAATTTGTTTGTGTATGTACATGTATTATATTGAAAATAATAGTTCTACAAATACTCATATTCATTTTTATCACCAATATGGAAAAATTGCTTGAATATCATATTTTTTTGGCTTGCGGGCTTGATGAAATTTCTGAAACAGAGTCAGGACAGTCATGTTTTGAGAGAAAAAATTGAATATTTTGAAAACCTGTTTCTATCCTAAGTAGCCCTTGATGTCTAATTTCCAACCCAATTTGAATCACTCAATTTGGATTTGAAACAAAAAAGTTATAACCAAAACATTGACAGGGCATCTAGTAGGCAGCTCAGGAACAAAGTTGGGACAATGAGTATTTGGAGGCCTAAATGACTATATTTTTAAAACCCATTTCTATGGTATATTCCTATATGAATCTAGTTTATAATTAAATTTGAATCACTCGATTTCTATATCGTATGCGAAATATATGACCCAAATACTGACTGTCTATCCTAAATCAACACTCTTAAAACTCTATTTTTCCATCTATTCTTTAAAGTATTTGACCCATCAATTCTTATTGTATTCAAAACCTATTTCTATTGAAGTCAAATAAATGAATCTACTTTCATTTCCAACTTAAATCAGCTTAATCCATCATCAAACGAAAAATGTATGCTTAAGATATCCATTGTTGGTCTAAAATGGGCAATCGAAAATGACTCCGTTATGTAGGTTGTTCTAAGTAAAATTGACATATCATATCATTGAATTTAAAAAAAAAAACTATTTCTATTGGTAATATATATCTCAATTAGCTCTCATATGGCTTTTGAATCACTCAAATTGAATGAAAAACAAAGAATTTATGATTAAAACACTGCAGGTTAGCATGATTGGCCACTACTCTCTCGCAGGTAATAAATTAATTTTGTCCGTGGATTTGTTTTACAGAGTAACTACTTGTTAATTTTTTGCATAGTTCTTGGATTAGGGGAGCCTAATCACCTCTCTTTCTCCATTATTTAATGTTCTATTGCAATAAGGCACTCATTTTTTTTTGTAGGTATTAGGAGAATAAAGAAGGTCAATTTATGGACGAGCGATTCTTGAAAGAAATTTTAATGAAACAAGGGCATTTCATCCAATTCATTACCTAACGGATTCATAACAGAAAAAAATGAAGAATTGATTCCCATTCGAAGATTCGTGTCACTGATGCCAAAACATTTTTCCAAGAGATCATTTCTTTTTCCATTGAAAGATTGATATTCCCTTAGGAAATAACATTATAGTTGTTGCAACTTTATTTATTTATATCCTATTTTAAATAAAGTGTTGTTTCTTTTCTGATTTCTCTTATGTTTTTGTGTTTCAGTTGTTGCTTCCTTCAAATTATAGTTTCCGCTCCATTGGAAATTGAACAATGAGGACTCCACCATGCAAGTTTCAGTTGCAGAAGGCAATTCTTCGGCATCACCAATTCTGTAAAAAGTTACTTTTTCTTTAGATCTGTACATACAATCATTTTTTCTCTAATTTTTTCTATTTTTCTTCTTTTAGTATCATCGTTCTTATGTTGTTTAGGACAAGAGGGATCAATGTTTTTTTTTCTCTCTGTGTGTTTTCCTTGTTGTTCCATATAGGGAATAACACTTTTTGAGAGTTTTTGTTGTTCCCTCTTGGAAACGACACTTTTTTGAGTTTTTTGTTGTTCCCTTTTTGGAACAACACTTTTTGCATTTTTTTTGTTCCCTTTTGGGAATAGAACTTTTTGCATTTCTGTTGTTCCCTTTTGGGAACAACACTTTTTTGTGTTTTTGTTGTTCCCTTTTCGGAACAACACTTTCTGTGTTTTTGCTGTTCCCTTTTTGGAACAACACTTTTTGCATTTTTGCTGTTCCATTTTAGGAACAACACTTTTCTACGTTTTTTTTGTTCCCTTTTGGGAACAACACTTTTTGCCTTTTTTTTGTTCCCTTTTGGGAACGACACTTTTCTGCGTTTTTGCTGTTCCCTTTTGGGAACAACGCTTTTTGTATTTTTGTTGTTCCCATTTGGGAACATCACTTTTCTACGTTTTTGTTGTTCTCTTTTGGGAACAACAATTTTTGCATTTTTTTTGTTCCCTTTTGCGAACAAAACTTTTCTACGTTATTGCTATTCCCTTCTAGGAACAACACTTTTGTGTGTTTACTGTTCCAACTTTGGAACAACACTTTTTGTTGTTTACTGTTAAAACTTTTTAACAACACCTTTTTCTCTTAGCATGTCTTGTTATTCCCACTTTTGAATAGCTATTGTTCCATCTTTGAAACCACATTTTTTCTTCTTATAAGTTTTGTGTTTTGTGAATAGAACTTCCTTCCTATTGTAGGATTATTCCTAGCTCATCACAGCCCCATTTTTTTGATTCCCTTTCATAACATGAACTATAATATTTCTATGAGGACAATAATTATGGATTTTATTGAAGCAGGTGAATATCATTAACATTATGATCTTTAACAGGAAAGCTTCTGGATGAGAGATTCTTTTTAAGAAAAGGGACACAAATATTTATATACTACTTTACTGCATCGTTTTATGTTGTACATGATATTGATTGATCATCTTAATACCATGCTGGTTCCACCCTTCCTAGTTATAATATTCTCTGTCTTTAATAAATGAGATTATGGGTATATATATATATATATATATATATATATATATATATATATATATATATATATATATATATATATTTTCTGTTGACATGTTCTTCTTAACACCATCCCTATATTGAAAAACGAGCCTCCTTTTTTGTCATAAAAATTTAACAATATTTAAATTTTTTTTTTGAATGGAGATAGGGTCTCATTACGACCTACCATGTTCATAAGGGCTGTATGATGACATTCGTGTAGCCACCACACGAGTTGCAGGTCCATTGGATAGCCAAAATATCCTTTGAATAGGAGGTCTCATCATGAGTCGGCCTGATCACTTTTTCTACATCCTAGTCAGTGGCAGTGTGGTTATCCGGTTACCATGCCAGCACATTGATCTCTTCTGTAGAACAGCACTGGAACTTTCCATTTATATGATCCTGGCTCATACGGGTTAAAAAGCAACCCTGTCGAGGCTATGGACGCCTGATAGAAGCAGAGGCTCTGCTTATGATATTGAAGTTATATATTATCATTAATTATTACTATAATATCCTTTTCTTATTCTTTTTTTTATCGTTGAGGTTATTTCCTTAATTTTTCCCTGTTTTGAACCTTTACGCATGAGAAATTGTTTTCCAATCAATCGCATCATTTTTGGCTAGAATACTGTCAGAAAAGCATCTTTTTGGCATATTGCTATCCTTTTATTTTTGCATAACTTATCATTAATCCAAAGTGTCCTATCTCTTATTCATAACTATATTTACACACTCCACTCTCATTATAACCATACCTCTTGCCGTCCTATCATTGATATGTGTACTCTGCTTCATTTACTGTCGTATTGATCATTCCCTTGCCTTGCCATCAACACAACACCTTTCATATGCTTTGTGGTCATGGAATCCCTTTTCCAATTGGAGGGGGGAATGTATGCATTATGGGATAACATGTGATATAATTATTGAACTCTACCATAACTTGATGACTTGACAAAATATTAGTGTTGCATTTATACAAAAGTTTTTCTGATTAAAATTTTTGGATGCATCTTATCTGTTTCTATTCAAAACTAAAACTGTGGATTCAAGAAATTTGCATGCAAAATAGTGACTTTTTACAGGAGAACAACAAGTATGGGGGGAATTCTATTCGTAGCAAGGCCACACTATTGCCCCTAATAACAGAGGCTCACGCAACTCACGAACACGCACAATTTTTCAGACATGACGTGCTTGCATGGCTTCCACATTTTGCATCACTTTCAGTATCTGCTCAGCCTACATCAGCTTCAACAAATGCCAGTCCATACATGTCATTCCACATTTTTTTTGGAGTTAAAACTTGAGGTAAAATAGCATACTTTTCTGATTTATTACGAATTTAGGAGAATTTCATGGAAAATCCATTGAGCATTATTTATCATCATTCATTCCACATATTTACCACTTCCCATTCTTCAAAGACAAAATATTTCAATTTGGGGGAGTGTTTCTTTCATTTATTTATTTATTATGACCATCTTATTCATTCTCAACACCTCCCTTCTTCCATGTTGTTTTACACCAAGCATAGATTTCAACAGATTATCGCAACCACCTCTATTCGTTTTCTAGCATTGCATGAGGGCATGCTAATTCTTCAAATTGGGGGAGGAATTGCTACACATGATGGATGTTTTCTACTTTATTTCTCATTTAAGGCATACAATTTAATTTTTATATAGTGCAGAAATTGATTTGCATATATCTTTAAACTATGAACTGAATTCTTGTGATTTCTGGATAACAAAGAGGTATCATTAAAATACATAAACCCAGATAATTTCATGCTAAATTAGTTCATAAAATTTTGAAAATAATGTACTATCACCTACCGCCATTTTTTATATCTCATGATCCGTGCATCAAAACTATCTGATTTTTGGTTCATAGAAGCATTAATATAGTAGAAATCTAGTTTTTGAGAAAATGGTTAATGAAGTTTGTTGTTACTTATATCATATTTTTCTGCAACTTCATATACATATAGTTGAACGTCAAATGTAAAAATTATTATGCCTTCATCAAGATTGATAAAATTGAATATTCATTATTTGATGAGGAACTCATTTGTTCCATCCATTTCATGAGTTGGGATGAACAATTTTTGTATTATTGCTTGGTTAATAAAGAGGCTTTGGGTTGCATGAGGACATGCAATATAATCAGTTTGGGGTATGTTGGGCCGCTAATTTGTCATTATTATTATCACTTTTTAACACATATTTCATCCATTTCTACCATTCTTTATCACGTCATTTATTATGGTTTATCATATAATTCCATTTTATAATTATTTATTCTCTTATGGATAAATATTATTTCTTCTCCTCTATTTTTAATAAATTGATGATTATTATGCATGATTTTACCAATGATGGTTTATTAATAATTTTTTTGTAACATCACTCACCATTTTAGCCTCCAATATATTTTCCAGATTGCAAATTTGATCTCTAGCTCATCATTAAATATTCCAACTCAAAAATTCATTGGAATAAAAAGTGACAGTTTTTCATTGGACATTTTGGGCAAATGGAGAAAAATCTAGAAAATCCGAAACATGGGTTTTGTCCAGAACAGACCGAATTAATTTTACAATTAACGGTTTTCCAAAATTAGGTTCATATTAGGATAAATGGAAGGTTCTCTGAAGATTATTTTCTCATACTCGTTGTTGCGGCCGTTTTCCAAATTATCTCGGTTGCAATACCAAATTCGACCTATTCTTGTTGAATGTTGATGGAAAGATATTCCAGATATGATCTTGCTGATCAATTTGTTGTGAAAAATCCAATTTTTTATGGGAATCATTTTATAATAATCTTTGTTGTAACTTCTCTCTGCTCTCTGTGTATTTAAATGAAAAATAGAGATCAAAGAAGGGGATTATTTTTGGGATTATTATGGGATTATTAGATTATAGATAGATAGGATAGGATAGAAGGAGAGGGGATAATGGAGAGATTTATATTTTCACAAGGGACCTCAATTGTAATTTCAATGTACAGAATGTTATTCTAAAGAAGATCATATTGTAATGACAAGTGAATTTGATGATTAATATATAACTTGCATTTTTTTTCATCTGGATATTTTGAAGTAGCTCGGTAGTATTCGTTGGTGGCTAGGGCCCTGTCTCTGGTGGATCTTACTTTTATTCCCTATTTGATACTTTTCCATTTCCCATAAGTTCATTCTGTTTTATATCTTTACATTTGCTGTGAGTTTATTCTATTTGATATCTTATGATTTTCTGTGAGTTTACATTGCAGTTAGTTTACTTTCCTTTATTCTGATCTCATGCACTTCGCAGCTTTGTCATTTGATTTCATTTATGCTAACTACAGATTGAATTAATTATCATTTAAGACATTGATTCCCGTTGGTTACGATAGGAGTATGATTAGGATAGATCTAGCTGAAAGAGCTCGGTTATTACTACTATGTTCTCGGTTGGTGTTATTCTCAATTGAATTACTTGCTTAAGATTGGATTATGGTTTTTCTCGAGATTAAATCTTGATGCTTAGATGTATTATTTCCTTTAAAACTTGCAGCTTGAGATTTATGATTGCATCCGCTTACTCTTTTATTGAATTTAATAGATTATCTTAAATCATTATTCTGTAGGTTTATAGCTTGCACATATTGTGTACACCCTTGAAACAAAAATACTTACCGAGGTTGATAATTAATGTGAGGAAATTAGGAGTTTTAAAAGACACCTTTTAGCACCCAACAATATATACATGTGTAATTAAAACTCAAAACTGTAAATTTCCAAAATATGAAGCCACACATTATAGAAGGGATGCATCAATAAAATACAACATACTCTGGAGCATTTTCCGAGAGTGATAACCCCTTAAAAATTTATGGCTAAGAATCAAAATGTTTCCAGTACATCTCCAATTATTGATTTAATATAACTTGAAAACTCACCAAGAAGGAAAAGAAAAGGAAGTGTTAACCATTTTCATTGAAATTCAAAAATATTAAAAGGGTTACATTTAAAATTATGAAAGGAAACATCTTTACAAACTGTATACATTTTAATCGAGAGATTGTATCAAAAGTCCTCACATTGTTATTAAAAAAAGAACAGGGGCTAACTTGGAGCAAGGAATTAGAAAAACGATATACATATAACCCTCATAAGATAAATAGAAGACTTATTAAGCGCAATAAAATATAATCCTAGCCAACAAAAAAACTAAAATTCTAAAACTTGATTCCTAGCCACAAGATTGAAACATATTTCTCGGAAAGGGTTAGAAAACCCAGAACCTGGAACAGAAGAACATTCAAAAATTATTTAACTTTACTGCATAATTAGAAGAGCATGAAATATACAAGAATGACTCTGACCAAGAGTAAACCCTCTCACCTACACATAAAACCCAAGAATTATTAGAGTCTGTAGGTGAAAAATCTCAAGAAACACTGAACTATTTTGCAACAAAAACCCTTAGCATGGAAAATAAAAAAGAGAAATTACTTGTGGTGTAATATTTGAGAATCGGGAAGCATATGGTCGAAATACCTGTGAGAAAATTAAATTTAGCCATAGACGTGCAGCGGAAAATCCTAGTAAATTCTGTGATAAAATCAAAATGATGAATAAACCCATAGGTAGAATCAAATACATGTAGGAAGGAGTTTATGACATGCCAATACAAGGGAATTGCATAATGGAAAAACCCTCTAGAAGCTTGAAAAAATATTTCTTCTGCATCCAAGACAACCCCTCTGAGAATCTGGGTCTTACAGTCATGATGTGAAAGACAAATGTATAGTGGCCAACTAACATTTATGTGGGAAACAAAATCCCTAAGATAGGGTAGTAACCCTGATGCAATAATTACAGAGTGTTTTCGACAATAGATCGGAGTAACAACGTGGCTAGAGGGTAGCAGGGGGGGCAAAATTACCCTTAATCATCTTAACCACAACTAGACCATCTGATTCTAATCTTATCCCCGAACAGTGGTGATCATGCTAGGTGTGTCTCATCACATTAGGCAGGGTGCAATGGGAAGAGCACCAGTCAGACTCTCAAGCCTTCGTAGGTGGTCTAGGGTATACACTCCATATTATTATTTATAATTCAATAAATTAGGTTCAAGTATGTTAGCATCCTATATTATTGTAAGTAAACTAATATTACATTGCGAGCCTATGTAGGCATAAGTTAAATGCCCAGATGTCAGTTTTTATAATTTAGAGATTACCAATTTAAAAAGTAAAAAAAAAAGCAGTGACTTATGGTATGTGTAATGTATTTTTAATATTTAATATTCTTAGCACTTGTAGTATAAGATACTGGGTAAAAATTGAATTATCCAGCTAATTTTTTTTTGGGTTGTGAACGTTACATGTGGTATCAGAGCTGAAGGGTTCAACACTGTGACCTATGAGCCCATATACAACTAAACTAACATATTAAGGTTTATTATCATATGAGAAAAAACTGACAATTGGTACTAATTGAGAGGAAGTAAGTGCATAGAAAACAAAAAGGAAATATGGTAGTAATGCATTATTAAAAATTACAAGAAATGTTTAAAATCAAGCAGGGTGTTGTATCTTAAATCGCTTTGAGGGAAAAATATTATCTACTTGATAATGGTTTGTTGATTTTTGAGTCGTTTTGTTAAGTTGTATTGAACTCCGGTCCCTATATATATATATATATATATATATATATATATATATATATATATATATATATATATATATATATATATATATAGATTACAGAATTGGGGAAAAAATCAACTATTTGGAAATAGATTGTTTTTTGGTGGTAACTTCGGCTATCAATGCTGATGGAATTATTATTTACAAAAATGACTTATTGGGTTGCTAGACGAAAAGGGCATTGTTTATTTAATAGTAAATTATAATTAAGCAAATAATATTCAATTATTGTTGGATACCGATAAAGTTAATGATATTAGTGATGGGGGAAATGTATGCACCCATAAATTAGAAAACGAATAATGATATATTGAGACAAGTAACATTCCTACCTTTTGGATGTGTTGGAGGACGATGGGTGATACCTTTGAGATACTTCTGAGGAATGTGGGAGTATCTATAAGACAAATGCTTGTTAATTTTTGTGTTAGTGTGTTTGGCGCATGAATGTACCAAATCACACTTGCTTAAGAGGGGTGGTTTTTCCGTCTTAAGTTATTGGTCACGGGAAGAAAATAGATGGAGTAAAGCAAGTTAGTGGAACATGCTAAAACATAAACATAATAGATAGATAAATATCATGCATATTCAAACATAAAAACTAAACTAAAACTAAAACAAATAAAACGAAAGCTCTAAATAGATTCAAACAACTTCAATAATCCAAACGGCAACGCTTACTTCCCCTCTTATTAAGGAATGGTAGGAAATGAGGATGAAACTTTAACCCACTTGCCAAGGGGCCCTTGGAACTATGGAGCTCCAAGTCCCGATGCAAGGATGTTTTTACTTCTGAGCTGCCTTGGCGCAAAGTCTCCCTCTATCTACTATGTTGGACTAGAGTTGTTGGATGGCCAACAACTGAGTCCCGTATATCTTTGCTCCGGATCACACACTGCTAGTATTGCTTGGGGCAATTATGGCCAGCATAAAAATGTGTTCTCATATTTTTCATCTCTCGGTGGAATTTTATAGGAGAATTCAAGTCCTCCTTCCCTCTCTTGGTACATTGTGGATGGTGACCTAAGAGAGGAGGGTGATTCCATTGTGTGTCATATTTATTCCATTGTATGCTCCCTTGAGGTCGTAATGAGGCTTGGGCGGCTATCCTTAGGCAGCCTCAAGTGTGGGATAAATGTCCTGGAGTGTGCCTTGTGGTCTCAAAAATTGATTTCTGGCACTTTCAGGGCCGCACGGACTTTTGAGGAAAAGCAGTGCAAGGTGCCTTTATCGAAGAATTATGTGTGAAAAGGTGCATTTAACTGATTCCTTATGTGCTCAATTTGATTTTTCCTTTTAGACTTTAGAGATTTTTAAATACTTCAGATTCTCGAATGTCTTTTGGCCCTATAAATCATTCACCTTGACATTAAATAATGTCACCTTTGCTTGTCCGATTTTCCAATGATAACAGTTGTCCCCTAATGTGAGAGGTCTAGGAAGGACTGTATAGCTGAAATACATTATAGTTTATTTTCTGTGTACTGTGTGGAGAGAGATAGAGACCTCAGTGTAGCTCGGAGTTGGAGACACCCTGCACCGAGTCGAAGAGCAACCATGTCCTGTGGGATCCTTGAAAGTAATGGTAGAATACAATATATAAAAAAATTATATGAGGCAGGCATGTCCCATGCTCGTGATTCTTTGGCTATTTAAACAAATCTACTTGACACATGTAGATTTTGTCTGTGTCACTAGTATGGTAGTGATATGTTGGTTGATGACGACGATTGTTGATGCCTTCAGGGGAATTTTTTCTTTGAAGATAGGTGGAATGTGGTACCCATATGCGTGAAATTAGTATGGAATATAAATGCGCAATATAATCATAGGCGTTGGCTGGGACCTTCCCTTGTAAGCATTGCTGAAAGAGACGCTTATAAAGGCATGGGTCTTCAACGAATTTAATCAAAGTGCAATGGTTGTAAGGTACGCTACCATCTTGACATAAAATCTTGTGTTGTAGTCGAATTTCAAGAGCATTGATGACATATTTAGGTAAATATGTCTCCCATAGTGCCACCTGTGGATGCCCTTTTTATGGAGAGAGGTGATCCAAGGCACCGCTTCCCTTTTGGAAAAGGGGTGTTGATGTTAACAAAAGGGAAGCCTCAACCAAATGAAGGGGACACTGATACGAAGGATCAGGATCTTGGATGTGATGGGTTTAACATAGGCATGATGGCGAGGTGTGACTGAAAACTTATGAATTTAGTGGCCCAAGGTCGGAGTATGAAAATAAGCTTGGAGGCAGTCATAACTATTTTTGATGGGGAAAATCCCTCAAGTCAGTAGGACTTCTAGGGTGAGTATAAATTGGTTATGAATGTCATGGTGGCTTTTGCGTGAGTATGTGATACTCTAACCAAGGGTGACAAGGGCCTATTGCCATGGGAGAAAAAATTAATGGGTGGGTGGGGGACATAGTGCGTTTTTTGCGGTCTTTTTACACTTACAAAAGAACAAAATAATTGGGTTTGGTTTGTACAAAACACAGAGACGGGTGCCCCAAAACATGAAATTTTTTTCTCACTGATGATGTGAGGAAGGTGATTTTCTAAGGGTGAGGGGCCCATTGGTTGGTCTCATGTGTAAGGTTGATGAGGTGGATGAAAAAATGTCGTAGATGGGTTATGATGATGAAGGTATGGTAGGCCAAATGCGAGGGGCAGTAGTGTGCTTTAAATCTGCTTTCACAACCTAGTCATCTAGGAAAGGGGTTTTATTTTGATATGGTAAAAATTTACCTGATGCACATCAAGTGAACGGGCATGAGGTGCTTCCCGAGCTACAGTGGTATGGCCATGGCGTCACTATTGTTTGTGATATATGGTCTACTTTGGGTGACGAGCACCATGGAGGGGATGCTCTACCAACCAACGAGGATGCTTATCATGTGCAAGGTGAGGTGATGATAAACATGGTTAGGTGTTTGGAAACTATGGTTAATTTATGATGGAGAAATGATGCTAGGATATGCAGAGTTTTTCTGGGACTCTATCATACTGGGGGTAGAATGATACCTGCCCTTGGAACTTTCAGTGGATGGAGATGTGGATGGTTTGCACACTACTTGCAAAAAAAAATAACCCAAGTGAAATTATCTTATTTATTCAAATCTTATTTGAAATACATATGATTACAAAATAAGATGAGAGAGGGCATACCTACCGACACTGATTTTTTTTTTTTTTTCGGGGCTTTGAATGTGTGGCACTACCCTTGGGTATTACGGAGCACTAATCATAGTGCTACTTTTGGTCTGGGGATTGGTACTTCTAAGCTCTCTTTATGGTCCTCTAGAGTTCTTGAAAAGGGTGACATACAGGCGAATATGGCTCAATTTATTTCATTTGCGTCTGTTTGAGTGTTGAGAGGTCGGAGGCTTTTGTAGAGCAGTTCTTGCCGTTGTAGTCAGCCTGAGCACCCATGATTAGAAATTTTTTAGCTAGGTAAGCTCCATCATGTCCTTCCATTTAATATTTTCAGTGCAATAGTGTCAGAGTCCATACAATATGGGTTTTTATATATTCTATGTCAAATTTTACCTTGACTGCGCAGGTGATCAAGGTATAGGCGCACATCTTTCGCACTAGAATTGTGTTTTGCGCGCATTGAGTATGCCTATCCTAGATTTAGGCATGACTTTGGCATGTATATGGTAAGGAAATATGTTCCCTCCTTGCGCCTGTCAGAGGAATAGGCGGGCGGAGAGCTGAAGTTGTTTTTGTCAATTTTTTTGGAAATTTTGTTTGTTTTTAGTATTTTCAGTGTGGCTGATGTGTTCCTATTTTGATGACAGGATATTGTGGAGGGAGAGGGATTGGCTTGATCTCCGTGCTACCTTAGCTACCTAGGGTCACACACACCAACAGTTGGTGAGGTGGGGTCTCCTCCATTTCCTAGAGAATGACCTTCTTCGATCGTAGGATTGACTTTTGTGCTACTTGATCCAATACTGGAATAGGCGGTGCAAGGTGATGGAGATACATGGGTGCGACCTTAATATCCATCCGTAGATGGATATATATTTCATGACCAGTCTACTACCTCAGGGTGAGGCACTTCGATATCCACTTCCCTTTGGGAGGGTGGATCTTGTGGCATTTTCAGCATGTCAATATGGTGGGGCGTCCCTTACGTAGGGGTGCATAGCTATTGTGACAATGACATACTTGGCCAAGCGGTGTGCTCTAGAGGCCATTGTACAACTAGCGGGGTCATATGCTCCTCATCAGGCATCTAGTCCATAGATGAATATCTTGCGTCGGCTGAGGACCAAGCACTTCTTTGACTTTTCTTGTTTCTATTACGACAGGATGTTGGTACAAATTTCCAAAGTCCGAGATGGAATGAATTTGTTTACCTATGCTAGCATCCTCTGCAACATCATGTATGAGTGGGTGGTGTTGTTGAGACCTATGGTGGTAGTGCCTGCTGTGGAGCCACAGGAGCCTAGCATGAGGAGGTGGGCTCCCATGAGGCCTCAAGGAGGTGGAGGTAGGGTGCGCCATTACTGGAATTCCACCACAGAGGCTTGGTTTGAGGCCAACCCTCGGATGTTGCTGCCATTCCCTTACACAAGGATGGACTTTTGGGGAGATCCAGACATTGGTATTCCTGCTATATACGCTTGGGCGTCAACAGGTATGTCTTTGTGTTTCTGCATTTACTTGAGTATTTATGTTTATATGTGTATTATGATGACACTGACATAGTTTTGGCTAGTCATGCAGATGTTCGCGAAGTTGGTCGCCCTATGGCTCAGTTGGTTGGGCACTAGCCGATTCGGTGACCTCAAGGAGATCCTGGGGGGCAAGGAGGATCTCTTGCATAACCTTTAGGTGGAGCATCAGGTGGTGAGGCTGGCCCCTCGCAGGAGGGTAGCAGCTCAGCTGCTGCCGAGACTGGTGTTGAGCGAGCTCGTGCTGATGTGATAGAGGCTCGCGTTGCTGAGATGACCAAGTAGGTGGAAACTTTAGAGGATGACTGGGGTCTAGTGGACCGCTTGACCCAAGGGATGCCTAATCGATGCTTTTTGGATGACCTCAAGGATGTATGGCTGGAGATCTTGATGGCTCAGGAGAGGGGCTATTTGCCTGACATTGGGTTCAATGCTCCCCGTGTGTTTCGCGACATGGACTAACAACCTCTCATGGATCATGACTCTGGAAATTGTAGGAGAGACTAATGCCTATGGGTTTTGGTCTAACGGTAGTTGTGATTCCAAAAAATGGTATCGGAGCGACAGGTCTCGAGTTCAAAACTCACCTGGCTCGCGTTGGGGGGGGAGATTCTTGGCCATCAGGTTCAACGCTCCCCGTGTGTTTCGGGACATGGACTAACTGCCTCTCGTGGATCCTAACTCTGGTGATTGTAGCGGAGACTAATGCCTACGGGTTTTGGTCTAACGGAAATAATGATTCCAACACTATCGGCCAGTTTTATGTCAGGTGGTCATCTCTGTGTTGATGGCATCTCCAGTACTAGTACCAGGAGCGGTAGTGAGTCCGGGTGCCCCACCTGGGGTAGCGCCACCCTAGAGATTTTTGTGTATGGGGAAAGCACCCGTTATGAGGAAGCTTCCCATATTTTTTTCAACTTATATGTGTATCTTTTGGGTTGAACTATGGGTCAGAGACACTATTTTTAGTACTCAGACACATTCATTTTTGGTATCTATATGTGAGAAATATATTTTGCAGCTCTACATGGTGTGCCCCATGTTTCTATTTATGGTTTATGTTATGCTGACGGATATATATTTTTTCTACATTTTTTCTTTTTATGTATGATGGTTTATCCGAGATGTATTCCAGTTTAGAATATTTTTAGCTATGTGATCAACTATTTTCTTTTGACTCCTTGGCATATGTGTGAATGTAATGTAGCCAAATTTTTTGCTTACTCTTGTTGCACACAAGTATTTTCTAAATAGATGTGAATCTTGTATCTCAAATGTTTGTTTTAACTATGACACTAATAATTGGAAATCAAGGTAGATGTGTATATGGCATATGCCCAGGTTGAGGGCATCGCACATAAGTCCGATGACAGTGTCATATTCTGCCTGATTGCTCATTGCTGAACTGATAAAAACACCATTGGTATAGAGTGGTGATCAGTCAGGGTGATAGATAACCCAGGCGGCTACTGCTAAACTTTGAGACCATCTTAATGAACCATTAGCAAATCTGAAGTAAGGGTTGGGTTGATAATCCATTATGACACTCGAGCGCATTTTGTAACAAGTATTTTTGGAAAAACATTTAAAGTGGTTGTGTCTGTGTACATTGACTCTAAGGAAGGGCCTTCTTGGCCCTTATGGGTAGAATTTCTTGAGGTAAAGGTTGTTGACGGGGTTGCCGAGGCATCTTCTATTTGGATCAGTCAAGATGTATGCCCCCTTGAGGAGGCAATGTTTAATAATGTAGGGTCCTTTCCATAAGGTTTCGAAATTTCCTGGCCCTAGGGCTTCTTTTACGACATCGTAGTGACAAAATAGCTCTCCCTTGGTGAATGAGCAGGGGGTGTTGTGGTGGTCGAAGGATGCTTTTACCTGTTTCTTGTGGGCCTCGTTGTGTTGTAGTGACTGCCGTCATATTTCGTCGCCGAGCTCTAGTTGTACTAGGTGCTCTTCTAGAGGTTGGGTATCATCGAGGAGTTCGATGACGACATGTAAATTAGGATCTCATGTTCCATGGAAATCATGGCTTCGACCCCATATACCAAGTGGAAGGGAGTGAAAACAGTGGATGTTTTCACAGTCGTACGGTATACTCACAGGGCAGAGAAAAACATATGGTTCCAGTTGGTTTTATGGTTATTCACCATATGTTGTAACATAGTCTTAAGGAATTTGTTCATAGCTTCTACCTGTCCGTTGGATTGGGGGTAGTATGGTGAAGCAAATTTGTGCGTGAATCCGAGGTGGTGGGATAGCTCTTGGAAAAATTTATTTTTGAAGTGTTTCCCATGGTAGGAGACTAACTCTTTGCGAATGCTGAACCGGGAAATCACATGGTTAAACAAAAATCGAGTGGCAGTTTCTGCGGTGTTGTCATATGTGGGCATGGCTTCGGTCCACTTGGTGAAATAATCGACATCCATTATGATGTATTTATGGTTGCCAGATGATGCGGGGTTGCAATTCATGAAGTCAATTCCCCATTTGAAAAAGGGGTTAGCGACGATGATAGGGTGCAGAGGAGTGGGAGGAGCTCTAGATTTATGAGCGAAGCATTGCCATTGCTCGAATCGCTTGACTGTTGTAATGCAATCGCGAAATGGGGAGGGCCAGAAATATCTTGCCCGTAGAACTTTTTGGGCAATGGCCATCCCGGAGAGTTGTTCACTGCAAGCTCCTCCATGGCATTCATTAAGGGCTTGTTCTGCTTGGTTGTGAGTAAGGCATCGACGTAAAATGGTGTTGATGCCCCATCGGTAGAAAACATATACCATGAGGAGATATCGACGGGCCTGATGGTGAATGTGCTGATGGTCATCTCGAGTGAGATGAGGTCTAAATTTTTGAGTTCTAAAAAGAGGAGAATATATATGTACCAAGGGTCATCGATTGCTATGAAGAAGAGATGTTCATCTGATAGAGAATCATTTACTGGTGATCCCTTGGTATCTCTTGGGAGGTATGTGATGAACTCTACTAAGAATAACGCCTTTTTTCTCTTAGGGGAGTGAAATTGTAAGTCATATTCTTGTGGAATGAATATCCAGTAGGCGTATTTGTGGTTCATTAGGTGGCGCATGAGCAGATATTTGATAGGATTAATCTCTGCGATGACCATAGTGGTATTTAAGATGATGTAGTGGCAAATTTTTTGGACTGCATGTATTAGTTGTAGGGTAGTCTTTTCTTCAGGTTCATATCTTAATGTTGGGCCTGCTAAGGTTTTACTTACATAGTAGATTACGTGCTCCTTTCCATCCGAGTCTTCCTAGATCAATAATCAGGCCAAGGCGGTCTCATAAGCTAATAGATACAGGATGTAATCTTTGTCATAGTCTGGGGGACTAATGAGCGGTGCTGAAGACAATGTTTCTTTCAGCGCATCGAATGCTTGTTGGGCATGATCATTTCATATGAATGGGATGTCCTGGAGTAGGAGGCATAGGAAACCTTGAGTGCCAGTGGCATAATCTAGGATGAAGCGTCTTAGAAAATTGGCCTTCCCCTGTAGGATTTTTAGTTTCCTGAGGGTTTGATGGCTTGGAACTTGAAGGGGTCCACACGAATCCCTTGCTGGGACATGATAAAACCTAGGATCTTCCTGTTGTGACACAGAAGACACACTTTAGGGCATTCAAGCGTAGGTTGTATTTTCAACATCGTTGGAATACCAATCATAGATTGATGTCTGGCTACCTCTGTCTCTTGATTCTATGCATAAAAAAACACTTCCAAAGTTATGTTTTTTTTTCCAAATAATTTTAAATCTGGAAATTTCCTCAATTCAATGTTGAAGCTTCTATATCTCAAATCGGAGATTTGAAATATTAGAATAAAATTCTAATGATCTTCAAACTACACATCTCTCCTGTGGAAGCTTAAGTCCTTAAACAATGGTTATAAAACTTACCTCTAAATCTCTAATTCATGTGGAAACTTGTTTATTTTCTATGGTCCAAAGCATAGCAATAAATGACAACGCATATAAGATGCTCCTCTAGGTGAAACTAAACAAAACCTTATAGCTAAGGTTTTCCTTTCCTTTAATTTCCATACGATGAATTCTTAATACGGGGCTAGGAAGCCATAGTCGACCCCTTTATTCCAAGGTCCCTTCCTTTCGGTTATTATTTTTATTCACAAGAAAGAAGCCTTTTTAATCACACTACTATGGACTTTGGTTTAAGCCACCCTCGACATTATGTCTTTAATGTTCGGGCCTTATAACATTACAACTCAATCGTTATAAAGTCCCCTCATCCAATTTATCTATATAAACTAGCCCACGACTTTATTCACCATATATCGACTATTTATCAAGGGTTAACACACACACACTTCAACCACATATCATATATTAAACCAAAAGTAACCCTTCATCCCAATATATTTACCTCGAATATTAACACAAGACGTTCGTTTCACATTAAACTCAATAGTCCCATAGGTTCTTTTAACAAATCCAGCTTCCAACATAGAACAACCCATCGCGGTTATTTTATAAAGAAATAGGACTCAATTCGCATCATATGCGATCCCGGTCCCACAACCATGATGACGTGCCTTCAGTTATCCTCCACGTAACTTCGATTCTGATCTGAGGGTCTATCTATTCTTGTGCTCCAAAGGGCTTTTAGGTGGACATCCGATGGCAGTCACGCAATTTAATTGCACGAGGTTTAAATGTCCAAACTTACGCGATGGAAATGGTTTCAGAACACCGCCGAGGGACACGTGGCTCTTAAAGAGAGATATCACGTTCTTTTCCTCAAATCCACTTACCACTTTTTAACTTGCATGAAAACCATAAAATGTTTTCAGACTCTGCTTTTAATGTACAGCGCCCAGTCCCATTCCCATAGTTCCGCTCCCTTATTCGCATTCACATTTGGCTCAAAGTTACGCCTTCGTGGTTCCTTTCCAATGCTGCCGGTGTTCACAATTCTTATGGTTATAGTTCTGTTCTTGATCTTCTGACTTCGCCTTTAATTCAAGGATTGACAAACCAAGAGTTCAACCACTCTTTGACCTTCAGATTTCCCTCTCTACAATTAGATCTCTTGCTCCGAATTACACCAATTTACACTCTCTGTCGTTCCCTTGTTCAATTTAAGGTTCAACAAGGGGATTTGCCAACGTAATTCCTCCTATACACCTCGATTTTGGTTGTGATTTGAAATCACGATTCGACCAGTACGTTGCCCAATTCTACCAATTTGTTGAGGTTTCTTTAAAACCCAAATGCGGCTGAAATGTTATTCTATCGTATTTGACTCAAAATCATTCCAGGTCCTAAATTTTTCTTACACAATATATCAAATTGACATCATTGTGTCGTCGACCCATTAGTGACCGATGACTGAAATTTCCAGCATAACTTCATCCACTCTTATCAACTATATATGCGACCCTTATCGCAGAGTTCTCTCATGCCCATGATAGGTCTCATCTGCTTATCACTTCACATAGAAATTAGGAACAAATTATTCCTCAATGTATACAAATGAAATCAGTCCTAGAAGCTCTCTCGGTTTTGGCCAGGGTTTCAAATCAAGTGGCCCATTTTATAACTACTCTGTCTCTGAGCAGTTTCCTACTTCTAAACTTAAATATTCTTCAAGAAGAATGTAATCAACAACACATATAATTTCACACAGGAAATGGGACAATTATTCATCAATATATACAATTATCAACAATTACAAAGACATCCACTTACAACTTCTTGACTAGCCATATTTTCAATTCGATGGCCTTCTACCCTTGCTGCTATGCCTCCTTCCCTGCTATCCTATTCTACAGGTGCTTACATTTATACAAATCACTAAGGAATCATTTCATCTTCCTTAACAGCTTAACGGAGAATCTTGGAATCCTCTAGAGTTTAGACTCAATTCCTAAATAATGGAAACTGACCCTTCACCTACCTACTTAATCAACTTCCTCATGTTCTCTAGAGTTTAGAAAACATTTACAATTCTTCACTTATTTTATTCAAAACATTAATAATTACATGAGAATTTAAAAATAAGAGACCCCCCTATATCTAATAAGAGTACAAAGTATTTCTTGAGCCTAATGCCCCTGCATCAGACTCCCAAGGTTCAATTTGTTCATGATCTCCTGATCATGTGTATTTAATCTCTGCCTCTGGGATCCCATACTTTGTTTTGCTACTGTCCATCAACTGCATCATTATTATTCTGCATTTTTCTTCCTGCTATACTTTCACAATCTTCTTTTGTCTTTCCTTTGCTGAAATCCTTCTACTTTATGGTTGTTGTCTGCTGCATCAGTCTTCTGATGGTTTCAATTTCTTTGTCCAACTTATCTCTTGTCTGGAAATTTCTCTGCCCACTATTGTCTTCAAATGTTGTTGTTGTCAATGTTGCTTTTGCTGTTACTACTGTTACTAACATGTTTAAAACTCCTGTAGGTGTCATCCCCCATGTTGGTGCCTATGTGGCTTCCACCATGGTTGTTGTTGCCTCCCAAAATTCCTATCCCTCTACAACACTTTTATTTTTCTCTTCATTTGCAAATTTACCTCTAAAAAGTAAATTATCCTTTAGTTCTCTAACTGCAGTAACATAACCACTCATTCCTCCTTGTATACTAGTAAGCATACTTAGATTCTTCCAACTAGTATCTACTCCTCTTCTTTTCACATATTCAGGAAATTCCACTTCAGTGTCTGCAATCCCTTCTTCAAATGTTTCCAGGAAACATCTCATCCATTCATCTTGTACTTGTTTCACATCATCATTATGCTGCAATTTAATTTCAGCATCTTTTTCTTCTTCCAGGTAAATCTTCAGTAATTGCCTTTCATCTCCTTGGTTGATTCTAGAAATCAAACCAACTTCTTTAAGCTCTGTATTCTCATCTCTTGTCAGCATAGAATGTTGATTCTTCCTTACTGCAGTAGTTTTAAAAATCTGTCTTCCAGTCTGTTCTAGATTAGTCAACCAAATCAGCTCCTCCTTGTCATCAGTGACAAGTTTCTTCATGTGAGACATGACTGTCTCACCTTCCTTCTTCTACAACAAATTTTCATCTCTCAAGACAATTCCAAAGGATGGATTGTCTTCTGCCCTTCCTGTAAACATAAACAAACTGTCAGTTCCAAAACTATAAGACCCAAAGGCCTCATTTGATGACCCAGTCACCAATCCTTCCTTCAGCAGTTCTAAGTCTCTTTCAAGACTCAAAAATTCTTCACTATCTTTCTTTTCAGCTGCCAGAGTTATCTCCATTGTTCCAATCACCATGTTAAGATGATGATCCTTCACTATGTTTTCAGTCAACGTAGTTTCTCTTTCCTTCAATTCTCTGACAATTTTCATTTTCTCTTCCACTTTTCCTACATCATTAACACATCAATCAATATCATTAAAATTACAAGGTATCAATGCTTCTTCCTCCCTTGAAAACACATCAGTATGTTGTTCAGAAGTTCTTTTCAAATCCTCTGTCAGCACATCAGTATGCTGATATGCATCCTTCATGAGACTGTCAGCTATTCTCTCCTTCTTTTCATCATCTGCTTCATGAATTTCCTTCTGCTGTGATTCACCAAAATGAATCATCTTCTTATCCTCCGGTTTTTTATTGTTATCCACGATAATTTCTCTACCTTGCCTCTTCAGCAAATTCTCTTGTGTATAGGTCCTCTACTTCTCCAATTCTCTTCTTTGAAAATCCAACCTCTTATACAATTCAACAACTTCAATTGGAGTAGATTTTGGAAACCTTACACAACCTTTTATGCCTCTACTTGTTCTTGACCAATCAACAGCTGGTCCTTCTCTCTCTGCCTCAAAATTCTTCTGAACATCTTCATTAGACTCCTTAGTCTTCATGCCTTCGTCCTGAGATCTTGCTATCTCAGCATTGATCTGAATAGATTTCAGATTCAATGTCTCCTCTTCAGCAACAAACTCTAAAGCTTGCTCATCTTCTTGTGATGTACCTGCAAACATACACAATTCTTTAGTTTCAAAACAACAAGACTTTTCAGTCTTGGTTGCTTTCTCAAGCACTTCTCCTTGAATAAAGGGGTACCGTTGAGTTTAAAACTTCTTGATTGGCCATATTTTCAATTCGATGGCCTTCTACCCTTGCTGCTATGCCTCCTTCCTTGCTATCCTACTCTGCAAGTTCTTACATTTATACAAATCACTGAAGTATTAGTTCAGCTTCCTTAACAACTTAACGGAGATTCTTGGAATCCTCTAGAGTTTAGACTCAATTCCTAAATAAATGAAACTGACCCTTGACCTACCTACTTAATCAACTTCCTCGTGTTCTCTATAGTTTAGAGAACATTTACAATTCTTCACTTATTTTATTCAAAACGTTAATAATTACATGAGAATTTAAAAATAAGAGACCCCCCTATATCTAATAAGAGTAAAAAGTATTTCTTGAGCCTAGTGCCCCTGCATCACAGATCCTCAAGATGGTCTGAGCACTTCTTGGAACGGGATATGTTGGGTTGTATTAATCACTATTGAATGACTAAAACAGTACACATAAATTATTAATCAAAGTACGTCTTTTATTTCAATGACAGTTGCACTGTCTGTGCCGATACACCCAACCAGAAGCAATTCCAAATAAAAGAAATCATTGCTGAAGTAAATGATAGAAGTAAATAACTCATGTAGAAATAAAATGATCTAAAAGACTGTAATCACACTTCAATTAATCTATTCTAGCGCACCACACAACAATTATCCAGTTGGTGTCTCTAATCTCATATGTATAACTTCATACAAAATATTGAAATTGAAGCAGATATATTCACAGTTGAAACATCAACAACAACACCTCTATTGACACATAAACCAAAATACAAACACATATACATAGCTAACTTAATCATTGCAATCCCTGCTTAAAAGAAAATAAATTGAAAGAACTTAAAAGAAAATAGAGAAAGAAAGAACTTAAAAGAAAATAAATTGAATAACGCATGTAACAACGATAACATGATAATATGTATTAATGTGAGAAAAATTTTAGAGCCAAAATAATTTTGTTCTCCACTAAGCTTTCGAAATCAAGGGTCGAGAACTATATAGTGGTTACATATTAGAAAAATAAGTGATAGATCAATCATGAGAATCTTATGATTCTCATGCCGGTCGAAATATAATACCTATGGTTATAACCACTTCTTAATAAAAGGTTGACTGGAAAATTATAGATTACAATAAAAACCACCCAGAGGCTCTTATCCAAAAATATAATGCTTAATAACTTCTACAGCTATCATGATAAACCACAGTTGTAGTGTGACAGCTAGAGGACAGTTCAACAATAGGAGTTGACGAGATCCAGTCAGTGGTACAACTGTAATAGAAGTTTGCCAACGAGTCTGTAATAGAAAAGTGTAAGAACATCGTGGTGTAAAAATCTCTCTGTAACAACACACCCTTAACTTCTCTTGTATGCCTCGTGCTCAGGATCTTTTGTGCTACAAATGACATCTGGAAAGACAACACAAAGACCATAGATCTTCTCCAAACATTCATCCTCAATTAGTCATAAAAAAGGCACGATATATCATAATAATTGATGAAATGAAAAAGTAATGAAAATAAGGTGAAACATCACAAGTTAATATAGAATGGTAGGGAAAAGAGGAAAATATAGTCCCATTGGTTATATTCATGATGAAAAATAGGGAAAAAAAATGTGGGAAAAGTGTGAAAAACTAGCACCCAATATCTCCCCCCAACCGAAACACTTGCATGTCCTCATGCAAACTCATCTCTCATGGGAATATCTCCGGTGCAGGTCAGTGAGATCATAAGCACCAGTTGTATATTTTCCTGCAAATCGGTACCCGTGATTGGCCATCAACTGCCATACCCAGGACTCTGATTCATATTTTCTCAATTCATAATTACTTTGATAATCCTCAATTGGCAGCCATATCAAAGGGAACTTGAATCTCAATCTGAGCCACAGAGTGCCAAGGGATTGTACTACCTGTTCATACACTAGTACATGTGTAACAGCCACCACAAAATTATCAAAAGTAAATGGGTCCCCCTTTAGTAGCTCAGCATTGCTGGCTTCCATGTGTTTCAAGCACCCATTCAAGGCTCGACTCTTCATAATTGAGAACTGATTGAGGCAGCAGTTCACAATGCTTCTTTTGTAAGTGAAAATTGGTTCCTTTATCCTAGGAGTACTCAGCATTCTCCTGAATTCTTGCCTTAAATCAGTGGCCCATCCTGGTTCTGCCCAAACCCATAATGCCATCTTCTCTTCTAACATCCATATATTTGATGGCCAAATATCACTCAAACTGATTCTTCATGAAGGACACAAAAGCTCAGAACTGTAGATCCCCCATATAGGAGAATACTGTCACAAAATTTTTTATACTCACATGCTCACAAATGATATTTTGTAAGAACAACTCACACAACAGGCTTTTTTCATCAAAATCAGAGGCATAGGTGTGAGTGGAAGAACATAAATAGGGTTTTTCCTCCATAATATCTTTCATCGGGAACAGGAAGTAACGTTCCCATAGAAAAATAGGATAGGATGGGGAAGGCCACCCCAGAAAATTGAGGGCAAGATCATGAAGTTTTTTCTTGTCTATGGTAAGATCCCAAACCTGTTGTTGTAACAACATTAGTTGTTCCTCCTATTTCTTTAGGACTTCCTTCTTCTTATAATTCTCCCATCCTTTCTTCAACTCTTCTTTCATCCATTTTTCATGTAGGGCGTATATCTCCCTCCATTATTCTTTCAGTAAAATCGTCCCCTCCCAAAGGGAGATTGCTTCCTGTTTCCACTTCTGTAATTCGGAAAATAAGAAGATTTTCTCAGAAATCCATCCCGAGATGGGACCCGACGTTCTTATGAATTCAATATCAACATCAATAATGGGTGTAAATGCCTCTGTTGAATGGGGTTTCTCCAACTCTTCTACTGGTTCTTGTGTTCATCAATAGGCTCTTTCCCAATTCTAACTTTGGCAGGTCGAGTCTAGGTTTCCGCTTCTACCTGACTTCCTCCTGAAGTCATGGCCTATTTCCCTTGTCTTTTCCTCAGCCTCTTTCTCTTGAATTCTTCCCAGGTCTTTCCTTGCTGGCCTAGGGCATCCAACACGATCAATTTGATGAGTCTGTCATTGGTCACACATGCTTCTAGGTGTGTTGTTGTCTTTACTATTGCTGTCATATGCTTGATGTTCCCTAATAAGTACAATGGAAGATTAATATTTTGCTGGTGCCAAAGGTGATTAATTAGAGGGAAGTGATAGTTAAACACTATCGTATATCTTCCCCCAAAAGTGATATATTTGATTAAACCCAAGGCGACATCTCCCCATGGTTGAGGTAGTGAAAACCTGTCAATTCCTCTCCCTTTCTTCTCCAGTTTTTCTTCTCCTTCTAGGAAGTCTTATTTCAAGGAGTTGTCATTGATTTTTATATTAAACCACCTCCATACATATACTGGAAATGTTGTTACTCTGGTAATTACCTCTTCATTCACCTCAACTTGCAGGCCCCTAACTCGGGTCTGATTGTTGTTGAAATTCTGAGCGAATTCGATTGCCACCGCCTCATCTGAGCCTTCTAGCTTCTCAAAATACTCAATCCATCCAGTGTCTCTGAATAGATGGTTGGATTCTAGACATTCTGCAAGGCTTCCATAGAATCTGGCTCGTGCCTGATCACTGCTCCACCCATCTTGCTATTTTTTATGAATTCGCTTCTTACTGCTCAACCCATTGTAATATCACCACACTGCTCACTTCTTCTCAGCGTCTCTTCTTATCCCAATTGATGAGTTTGAAATGAGGATACAAGGCTTCAGTCGAGGATATTGATGGGAGGTGACAAATTTTACAGATTACTGAATTTTATTTCACACTACTCTTCATAAATTTCCCATTATGGAAAGTAATGGGTTCTAGTACACACACTCTTTCCAACTGGTTTTAGTCATCATTGGAATTTGTGCTATTAATTGGGTGCATGCGGATTTGATAGAGGTTTATGACTATGGATTTTTCAATGATTTCAAGATATATCCCCTCCCACACCTTAATGGAGATGTCCGCTCATGGCCGTCACTGGAATATCATTACTTTTGCCAATAATCACCAAATCATAAATGATGATGCTACCTTTTAAATGACATACCTGAGGTGACGTGGAGGAATATTTCAAATTGGCGGTGTACTGCTTGCAGCACCCGTGTTGTGGCATTTGGTTGGCACAATCATTGTTGTTATGGGATGAAACATAAGAAACAGTGTTCATGGCTATTGGTTGTTACATATGTAACAACCAATATAACTCTTAGATTATTATTCAAAAAAAACATAATAATTAGGAGAAATTGGTACAGAAAGAAAATCAAATGAATACCATCATCTCATAAAATGGATCGATAAAGGAAGATGATGTTTCAGGGAGAAAAATATGGGTGTAACAACCGCCACAAGACTGATTTTCAGTGGTTACAAACTGTCTGACTGCACCCTGGAAAGAGGTTTTCACAATTAGATTTATTATTTTTGTTTTATTTCCTTTTTGTTTTGTTATTTTTATATTTTATTTATTTATTTATTTTAAACAAGTGTAACAGCTACCACAAGGGTGGTTTTCAGCTACTCCACTTATTGGAATTTCAATTTTCAGGCTGCACAGGAGAATGTTCCCTTGCTGTTGTAACATGAAGATCGGAGTCCATGACAATGTTAGAAAATGATTCCTTTCAAGCGGGTTGATGATATAACCTTAGGTGGTGCCCATTAACTAGTAACAGTGTCTTAGCACTGTCGGTGGTGACCAATTGTATAGTCCCATTGTCGAAGACTATGTCCACTTCGTAAGGACCTAGCCATCTGGTCCAGGGATTGCCTTTAAAATCCTTGAACCTTGAACCATAAAAAAGAGCCCAATCTCCTTTCTGGAAATTTTTCTTCTTGATAAACCCATCATGCCATCTAACTCTTTGCTGCTGAATGATTTTTGTCTATTAAATAGCAGCCAACCATTTATCTTCCAACTGATTGAGTTGGTTTAGTCTTTGTGTATGTTTCGTACTTAAGTCTAGATTGACTTGCAATGTTGTTCTTAGTGTCTTTATTTAAAACTCTATGGGGAATAGAGGATTCTTACCATACACTAGTTCATATGGTGAGAAGCCTGTATTATTCCTCCATGTTGTCCTATAAGCCCACGGTACCTCTGGAAGTTTCTCAGCCCAGTTTCTTCAGTGGATGGCTACTGTCTTTGTTAAGATTCCTTCAATGACTTTATTGGTGCTTTCCACTTGACCATTTTCTTGTGGGTGATATGGTGAAGTGATTATGTGATGAATTCCATACTTTTCAACCAGCCTCTTGATCAAATGAGATGTGAACTAAGGCCCCCCATATATCACTATCTATCTGGGTATCCCTAAGTGAAACAAAATATCTTCAAATAGGAAGTATGAAAGAGCCTGCTCTATTGCTATAACTAGTTCCTTTTCTTCAACCCACTTTGTGACATAATTGATGCAGACCAATATGTATTATTTTTGCTGCAGTGAAGGATTAATTGGCCCCACGAATTCTAGGGCCCATTTCTTAAATGGTTCTATCACTATTTGAGGCTATAACGACATCCCATCTATTTTTAGAGGTTAGACCATCCTTTGGAAGCTATCACATCCTTTCACAAACTTCTTGGCATCTTGGAATATAGTTGGCTAGCAGTACCTAGTTGAGAGTACTTTATATCCTATCCTTTTGTAAGTGAAGTTCTCTACACAGGGTTCCTCATGAAAAGCCTTCAAGATCTCAAATACCTCATCTTCTCTAACACATCACCTAATCTGAAAATCTAGCCTGCTGTGATAGAGATTGCATTCTATCTAGGAGTAGGTAACACTCTATTGTATAATCTTCCTCCTTCCCTTGGAAGACAATTGGTGTGGGAATTTTCCTGCAGCAAGGTAATTGGCTATATTTGAATACCATGGTGAGTGAGTAGAGATGGAAAAAAGATATTCGCCTAGAAAATAATCCTCGATGGCAGTGTAGTCATCACTTATAGTTAATCTAGAAAGAAAATCAGCAACTACACAATCTTTTACGGGTTTATCTAGAATAGTAATATCAAATTCGTGTAACAACAATAACCATGTTGTAACTCTACCATTAGTAACAGGTTTTTTCATCAAAAATCGAATTGTAGCATGGTCAGTGTGTACAAATACTTGATACCCGGTGATGTAGTGCTGAAATTTGTTGATAGCATGCACTACTGCTAGGAATTCCTTCGCAATAACAATGTATTTGAGTTCAGCTAGAGTCAATTTCTTACTAATGTAGTAAATGGAGTAAGGTTTCTTCCCCTCCAGTTGCCCCAAAACAGCACCCATAGCTATGTCAGATGCGTCTATAGCAATATGAAATGGAAATTCCCAGTCGGGTCCTCGTAAAATGGGTGTTGCTATGACACAATTTTTTTAACTTTAAGAAGGCCTGCTCACACTTCCCTGTCCACATAAATTCCACATCTTTCATCAGTAATGAAATTAGAGGAGATGCAATCTTTAAAAATTTCTCTATAAATTTCCTATAGTATCTTGCATGTCCCAAAAAACTACGTACCTCTTTTAGAGCCTTAGGGGTCAGGATTTTTGAGATTACATCGATTTTTGTAAGATCTATCTTGATTCCATCTTCCGAAATGAAATGTCCCAGCACAATTCCCTCGGTCATCATCAGTGGAATTTCTCTTTGCTCAAAGCAACATTATTTTGTTCACAACATTCCAACACTTTTTTGAATTTAGCTAATGTTGTCTCAAAGGCATCCACGTAGGGTGTAAAATCATCCATAAAGATTTCAAGGCAGTCATTCAAAAGATCGGAAAAAGTACCCAATATTGCCCTCTGAAAGGGTGCTGGTGCAATATAGAGGCCAAAAGGAAGGACTCTGTATGCAAAAGTACCCCATGGGAAATTTAAGGTTGTCTTTTCTTGGTCTTCTGGGGAAATTTGTATTTGATTATAGCCACTAAACCTATCTAGGAATGAAAATATTTTTTTTCCAAAGAGAGTATCCAAGACCTGATCAATGAATGGTAAAGGAAAATGGTCCTTTTGAGTGGCCTTGTTAAGCTCTCTATAGTCAACACAAACTCTCCATTTTCCGTTCTTTTCAGAACTATGACAAGCAAAGACACCAGCTAGCTGTCAGAAATGGGGTAGATGAAATTAGCATTAAGGAGTTTCTGCATTTTTTCTTCCACTATCTCCTTAATTGTGGAGTTCATTCGGCACTGTAGTTGTCTAACTGGTTTTCAGTCCTCTTTAAGGTAAATGTGGCAAGTGCATATGCCAGGATGGATTCCTTTCATATCCGTATAGCCCCATGAAAATTCCTTTTTGTATTTTTGTAACGACTCTATCAGGAATATGTTTTGTTCAACAGTCAGGTTAGGATTGATGATTGAACATTTCCCAGGTTCGATTTCAACGAGACTGCCGATAGTATGTGAAGTGGTTTTCAAATGTTCAATAATTGCATCATCTGCCTCGTCTTCTTCCCCCATATCTCTAATGGAGGCAAAAAACAGTGAACTACTAATAAAACCATTAATTATATCATGTTATGTTTCATCCTTAACGTATTGTGATTTTCCAAGCGTGAGAAGAGGTAGGGAAATATTAGATTCAGGTGAAAATTCATCCGACCAAGGACTAGTCAAATTCATATGAGGTTTTTCTGGGGGATAAATATTCATGTTCTGAGTGGCCTATCCATCTGATATCACCATATATCTAGACAAACATCTGATATATGCATCTGCAGTGGCTAGCCATGGTCTTCCCAAGATTAAAGGATGACCCCCCAAGGTTGGATTTGGTTTGTAAAATGAGAAAAACAGCCGAATAATTCCAGAAAGCCATAGTGATAAACACATCTTCTATCATTCCCTCGAGTTGGAAACATGACCTATCTGCTAATTCAAGCACTGTGGGTGCAGTTATAAGTCCATGGAGTCCTAGGGAGATGAAGAGGTCTTTAGTCATGACATTAATGGTTGCCCCTAGATCAATAAAAGAACTGGTTATAGGTTGATTGTCAATATGGATAATCACTATAGGGTTCCCTGGATCATTGTATTTAGTCAAAAAAAGGTTGATCAATCATGAGATCGAACAATTTCCCCATGACATGGATAGTAGCAGAGTCTTTAGGTTTTCTTCCAGGATTTTTGATGCATAGGTCCCTCACTATTTTAGCATGATAGGTACTTCCCTAAGAGCTTGTAACAGTGGAATTATCCCATACAAATTTTGCAGTTCCTTGAGGAATTCAGATTCTGGTTGTGAGGCCAACCCAGTTTCAGCTAATTGTTGAGGGTATGGAGGATTCTAAATGCTAACAGTGGAGTCAGCTATCACAGATGCACTAGCCTTGCTCTGATTGGTTGTTGTAGGAACATCCAATCCTCCTGAGTTGGCTTCTACATATGTAAAAATGGGTGCTATATCAGCTTTTATATGTGTAACAACTTCCTCGGAATCGCCCATATCCTTTCTAGGTGACACACATTCTTCGGTAATAACGGGATTATGGTCAGATCTGATTACTTTCCTTGATCGAGGTTGAACCTCATTAAGTGAAATAGGAGTAATAAGATAAGTCTGGAGGGTAACCATGGCATCCATGCTCTGGGCTGCCTTATTATTTGGATTGGGGTTAGGTTGCACAGGTAATTGGGGTCGGACATAAGGTGTAGGATTTTGAATAGAAGGCGGCTGTAACTACTGCTGTTGTATTGGTAGTGGAGGGGTTGCTAGACCTTGGCCATTACTTCTCTAGTTCTGACCCCAAGGATTGGGTTGTGATGGAGGATATTGCATTGGTGGAGGAGACGACCACTGGTTTCACGGTGAAGGAAATTGTGTTGAGGAAGGAGTAGGATACTGCCATGGATATTGCTGACTATTATAAACATTATGCCATGGTCTCCTTGATCTGATGACATAAGAATATTGGACATCCTCACTTGATTCGCGAAGTACCACCTTTAGTCTGGAAAATTTAGGACACTGATTTGTAGAATGCGCCAACTCACAGATAGTGCACAGACTAACACTATTCAGTCCACATTCTCTTTCCTACTATTTATTTTTGCATCAGAGACAAAATATTGCTAAGGTTTCTTCAGCTTATACATGTGCTTTCTTAACTTGTATTGTAGTGATCTACGCAGAGAGAGTGCTAAGGAGGTCGATTTTAAAATCCTAAAATAAATTTTCGATATTTGCCCTGGTTAATCCTCCACTCATGGATTTCTGTATCCAGACTGAAGGGTCCCGAACTGAACATTTCCCTTTGACCGATCCTCTTTATCTACATAGGAAAAGCTTCATTATTTCATAAAGCGGTTCTTGCAATATGTCCCCTTTTCCCAATAGGTTCAGATGCTCTAGACAATCATCTCTTATACCTCCTAAGAATATTGGATTTAGAATTTGTGGGTCTAAGTTACTGAACTTAGACCTTTGTAAATTGTAGTGAAATCACTCCATATAGTCTTCCATGCTTTCCTCCTCCTTCTGTGCAATTCTAAAAATCATGTCCTTCAAATCCTTGGTTCTACAGTAATCCTGATACTTAAAGAGGAAGGCCTCCCTCATGTCATTCTAGGTCCAAATCATGCTAGCACCTAGTCTCATGAACCATCTTAATGCTGCTCCTTTCAGAGTAGCAGGGAATAATTTTACCTTTTGGGCATTTGAAGTGTAGCCATAACCTCTACACAGTACATCTAATTTGAACAAAAAGGTATCAGGGTCTTCAACAACCATCCCTTGAAAGGATGGTAGGCATGATAAAGGAATATTCTTCATAGGATCCTCATCCCGTGTTACTACTATTGGGAATTCAAAATTAACAAAGCTACCTGTCTTGACATTCTTGTCCCCCATGGTTGACTCTTCCTGATGGGACGAACTGACCTCGAAGTGTACTAGACATTGATAGATAAAAGGATCAGGTTGTTCCAGGACTAGCTGTTTAACAACACTACCCGCATCCAAATGATGATCAATTAAATTTTGTTCCTTATGTCCCTAATTCTCGCCACTGGTCTCTCTCTGTCCTTCAATTCTTAGATCATGATCAATGATTTTCCATTGTTGTTTTGAATATGGAGTCTTGATGTCAGGAGTGGATGTTTTGTTTAAAGGGTGGTGAGGTTCAGACATGGAAGAAATTGATGACCCAAGATTTGATATGGTAGCTGCTTTCTGTGGTCTTGTCTTCATATTATCTCTGTATGACATGGAATGTTCCTTTTCTGCCCTTGAGTTCAGATCTCCAAAGAATGTATTTCTTCCCAAATCTACACTATTATTTTCCTTCTTATGACCCGCCTTTCCCATAGTCAATAGAGTGGTGGGTGTTTGTAGATGTTGATGTCTTCCTACCGGTACACATGGGCCCTATGTGTATCAATTCATCCTATCAGTGTTTAATTTTCTATAGCAGTGAGCTCGATTAATTTTGTTAGAGCGATGCGCAGGTTCTTACCTCTCGTCTTACTGTCTAGTGACTAGATAGTTGAAGACACCCAAAAATTTAAACTTCTAAGTTTCCCAACAATACATTGTTGAGCTCGCTGAAGTTCATTGGAGTGATGCACAGGTTCTTACCTCTCATCTTATTGCCCAACAATTATGTCACTAGAGACACTCTAGAAAACAAAATTCCCAAAAATTCACTCTCCTAAGTTTCCCAGCAAGACACTGGTGAGTCTTCTCAAGTTCGTTAGAGCGTTGCAAAGGTTCTTTCCTCTCGTCTTACTGCCTGGAAATTGTGTCACTGGAGACACTCTAAAAAAAAACAAAATTCTCATAAATTCACACTCCTAAGTGTCCCAACAAGACATTGGTGATCCTGCTCAAGTTCAGAAGAGTGATGCACAGGTTCTTACCTCTCGTCTTACTACCTAGAAATTGTGTCACTAGAGACACTCTAAAAACACACGAAAATTTCACCTATAAGAAACAAATATGATTGATTGGATCGTCACTGCCATCCCTGAAAACGGTGCCAAAATGTTGGGCTGTATTAATCACTATTGAATTACTAAAACAGTACACATAAATTATCAATCCAAGGACATCTTTTATTTCAATGACAGTTGCTATGTCTATACCGATACACCCAACCAGAAGAAATTCAAAATAAAAGAAATTGTTGTTGAAGTAAATGCTGGAGGTAAATCACTCATGTAGAAATAAAATGATCTACAAGACTGTAATCACACTTCAATTATTTTTTTCTAGTGCGCCACACAACAACTATCCAGCTGGTGTCTCTAATCTCATATATGTAACAACATACACAATATTGAAATTGAAGCAGATATATTCATAGTTGAAACAACAACAACAACACCTATATTAATACATAAACCAAAATACAAACACATATACATAACTACCTTGATCACTGCAATCCCTGCTAAAGAGGAGGGCCCTTCCTCCCTAGCAGGGCATAGGTAGAGAAATAACTTAACAGAAACTAAATCGAATAACGCATGTAGCAACAATAACAGGATAATGTGTATTAACATGAGAAAAATTATACAGCCAAAATAAAGGTGTTCTCCGCTAATATTTCGTCATCAAGGGATGAGAACTATATAGTGGTTACATCTTAGAAAAATAAGGGATAGATCAGTTATTAGAATGTTATGATTCTCATGCTGATCAAAATAGAATACATATGGTTATAACCACTTCTTAATAAAAGTATGACTAAAAAATTATAGATTACAATCAAAACCACCCAGAGGCTATTATCCAAAAATACAATTCTTAATAAGTTCTACAGCTAGAGGATAGGTCAACAATAGGAGTTTATGAGATCCAGTTAGCTGTACAACTGTAACAGCAGTTCGCTAGAAGGTCTGTAACAACAAAGTGTAACAACATCATGGTGTAAAAATCTCATTGTAACAACACACCCTTAACGTCTCCTGTATGCCTCATTCTCGATATCTTTTGTGCTACAAATGACATCTGGAAAGACAACACAAAGACCATAGATCATCTCCAAACATTCATCCTCAATTAGTCATAAAAAAAGGCACGATATATCATAATAATTATTGAAATGGAAAAGTAATGAAAATAAGGTGAAACAACACAAGTTAAGATATAAAGGTAGGAAAAAGAGGCAATTTTTTTCCCATTGGTTATAGTCATGAGGAAAAATAGGGAAAAAAATGTAGGAAAAGTGTGAAAACCTGGCACCCAACAGACGGCAAGGTCGTCCAAGTAGGTGAGGATAAGGTGTGTCAATTCATGAAATATGTAGTTCATGGCCCTATGGAATATTGCTCCAACATTTTTTAGGCCAAATGGAATTATCTTATATGCGAATGTGCCCTAGGGGGTGGTGAACGTAGTTTTGTATCAGTCTGTATGGTAGATTTGAATTTGATTGTATCCAGAGAATCCATCCATAAAGGAGAGAGCCTCGTGACCTACACAAGAATCAATGACCTGGTTGATGAAAGGGGTGGGATAATTTTCCTTGGGACATGATTTGTTCAAATCCAAAAGATCAGTGTAAACATGTATTGTGCCCTATTTTTTCATGATGGGAATAGGGTTGGAAACCCAATATGTGTAAGCAATGGGGTAGATAACCCTGTCTTCTTGAAGCTTATCAATTTCTTGTTTTATTGCTCCTGCCTTCGATGGGTGCAGTTGATGCTATTTCTGGCATACTATGGGTACGTGAGGCCAGGTGTCAATATGGTGCTTTACGATAGTGCGGCTAAGCCTATGCATTTCTGAGTAGTCCCACGTGAAGATTTATCTATTCTCTTGTAGCAATTGGGTAGAAGAGTTTATTTCTTCTTGAGAACATGCTTCCCCTAGTGAGATTTCTTCGACCTTTCCAGGATTTTGGGATATGTTCATGTTGACGACAGGTGAGATGTTTGACATGTTTCCTTCTTCAAATGCATCGAGCACTGGGATAGGATTCTTTAACCAATCAACTTTCCCTAATTGGAGGAAATATTTGATTCGATCGCATAGATCTCTTGTTTTTTTGTCTTGTCGAGACTGAACACTTGTTTGGGGAGAAAAAGTGAACGGAGATGCATCGCATCCCATGGATAATCTAGCTCCATCATGGCTTCTAGGATGTCCTCGTTTGAATGGAATAGGGATCCTAAGGGGGATTGATCCTGCAAAAGGTTGTGCTAAAGAGGTTCAATTTGCATGGAGCTAGTTGATAGACACGAGAAGGATTCCATCATCGACGTGGTGGAACCATACACGATCGACAGAGTGTAGACATATTGGGTCTGCACTCTCGTAGGTATAGCTACTCTCGTAGTTTCAGCTGACTTGACACCAATGGTGGATGAGCATACAGCTCGAGCCATAGTTTCGATACATCAAAATATGAATCGTACATGATATATCGTGTCATCAACATTTGGTGTGGTGAAAATATCCATGATGGGAGCTTGCATCAGCGCAAGGTTGGGTCCCCTATTAGGATGGTAAATTTCCTGTTGGTGGAAATTGTTCCTGGTGTAGAGGTGCCTAAATGTTTCCACTAGCGGGCATGCCTCTAGTTCGTGGTTATGGCTAGTACAGGTGCTGCATGGTACCATTGTGACAAATGAGTATATTGTGTGGAAATCAACGCTACTCTTTGTCCCAGATGTGGATGCTTGGAAAGGATCTATGGTAGAAGACGAGAGCTTATGCTTCTATTTTAGAGTTTTTGGCATGGGTGTGTCTAGATCTTTTGGGGAGTGTAGAATCAATGCTTCTCTTGCCACTCTAAGCTTCGGGAGGTGTTCACATTTAATTGTATGATGAAAGTGTGAAAAAATCCAGAAATAAGTATGCATGATTTTATCTTGGTTAGAGAGAAGTCTCTATGGGAGAGAAGAAACTGTGTGAAAATTGTTTTCTATTCTTTGCACTGATTGACTCGGTGGCCAACTAGTTCGCATTGTCTGCATGCTATCCTAGGTTGGTCCTAAGTCATGATTGGTTGGTGCACCGTCCCAGTTTTCCATTACGCCGAGGTGGGTAGGGGGTTGCTAGCCTGGGGGTAATATATCTTCTATACTGGTTGAGGAGATCATCACATTTATTTTCTAATTTATGTATCATATCAATTAAAGGATGAACTATCAGGATATAGGTACAACATTTTCCATGGTGATTTCCCTAACACACTGGGAAAAAAAGCCTAGATATGAGGTTCCCATCTTGCTCACTTGGTGGCATGACTGGGTGCTAGCAACATAGAACTTCTAAGCTGGGGAAAGTGGTGACCACATGATTGGGAGTTTTACATAATGCACATGTTGGTATTCTTTGTAGAGAGCGATTGGGGGTAACTAAGGGATCCCTAGTTGGTCGGTTTTTAGCTTACAAAAAGAGGATGGATCTGCTCATCACATATTCTTGGGTTTTCGAGCTGTTCATACATTCCGAGTCTGAGCCATCTTCTTGGGAGAGTCATAATATAGTGGATCACATACAACCTCGCACTGCCCGGAATCTAGGGATGTAGTGGCATTGTTCAAACATGTGGATTTTGGCACATAAAGGACATCTGAATTTTGTTGCCTGCAAGCCAACATAATAAAAACGCTCAATAGGATACCATCTGTGGAAGAGTTATAGGGTTTTTCATTCCTCGATGAAGTGACCACATTCATCGCACAACATGTAGCATATGATAGGAGGGGGGAATATGAACGGGAGTCTTTCTAGCGACTGTCGTTCCTCCTGTAGGTATATAATAGTGCAAGTCTCATTTCCAAATGACTGGGTGGAGGGATCCTCTTGATATGATTGCTCCATGGCATGTAAGGCATCCCTATATCATAGGATATCTGGGAAATGATGGGTATAATGTCTATAATTGCTGCAGATAGTGCATGCATGATTGGTACGCGATTCTTTGCCTTGAATTTTGGTGGCAGATTCCTTTTTACGGGAATGTGGTGCTGTGGCGTCAATCATAGAGCTAAGGAGCAGTTTCAATTCGTCCAACTCTGGGAAAATGTGAGTAGGGTGGCCTACTACGTCACATATGGTGAAACGTAGTGATTCCCATTGCATGGTGGGAATCTCCACCTTATTTCCTCTTCTCTTGGTTTTCTTAGACATAATAATCGGTTTTGAAATGGGAATTTACTTTGTAGGGATGTTTGTGACAATATCCTGAACAACTAGGGCTAGTTCAGGATTGATAGGGATTAACTGTGTAGAGGTGATGTGTGTGACTCCCATTGGACTAGGTGGGACTAGTTACCCAAATGGTATTGCAAATGATAAGTGTGGCCATGACCTGCTGTGACACAAAGACAACTAGGGGGAAGAGGAAAGGAGTTTGGAAGGAGGCGTAGGGCAAAGAGGTTGCCGTGGCCGAGGACTTGGTGTCATTACTGCTCGTCTTCGTGTCCTGACTAGCTTTGGTGCTTGATGTGGACATCATGCACATCAGGGCCTCTCTGATGCCATATGATGGCTCTGGGATAACAGGGGGATCACCTAGGAATGACTCTAGGATGGACGACGGTTTGAACTGGCTGGGGCCATATTCATAGTACCATGTGAGCGCGTCAGCCGATGTGTCTGCATAGGGTAGAATGAAATCGGTATTTGTTAGGTGCCTCTTTTTTCTATGTGTCAATTAGTCGACAATAATGATGTGGTCCTCATTGGGGAACAACATAGTTCAGAAGACAGAGGAGGATATCGCTGACATGGTGCAAATAGAGCTCAGACCAAGGAGTATATTGTAGTTCAATTGGGCGTCTAGGACTTCAATTTATATAAGGACCATATTTCTGCCTAAGCAGATAGAGATGTTTTTGTAGAGACCAACGGGGGCTAAAGGGAGACCATCGTATGCTCTAAGCGTGATGTCTGATGGCTTTAGTTCGGGAGACCCTAACTTCTGCCAAACATTCCTTGACATGATGCATTTGGATGCACCTTTGTCAATGATACAACGATGAATGGTGAAGTTTTGGACTGACACTGGTATCTGAAAGGAGACCATTGAAGGAAGCCTAGGGGTGTATTTATCTAAATAAAAAGCCATTAGGCGTGAATCAATAATGTTGATGGCACCCAGAGCAGAAGGTAAGGCTTTTTGCTGCTTTGGGCATGATTTTAACACATCCAAAGCTGACATAGCGACGATAGATTGAGCTAAATCATCCATGCTGCTATAGTTATGGGCCACTTTGGAATAGTTTCATGCCTGCCTAGTTGGTCCCTTAGCCATTTTTTTCAAAAATTCAATAGGCATATTTGATATGGTTAAAGGTGTTGTTGGTGTATGGGTACAAGCCCCTGACACGTTGGTTTCTGGTGGGGCGTTGTAATCCCGATTTCATGTCTGAAAAAAAAATTCTTCATCAGTCATATAGATTTCCTGGCTTTTTTTGTGGAATCTTCGAGGGTATTTTGCTCCGTAGTAACTGTCCCTTGATGGGGTAAATGCTCCCGCATGACTGTTGTCTGCTGGGAGGATCCCCCTTGTCCACGGTTACTCTCCATGTTCTTCAGCTCAGGTAGGTCGGGAGAGTGGTGATTTTAATGGTTGTACTCACCACAGATTGAACAAGAGTGGTTAATCTGAAGAATTAACCTCTTGTTCTATCCTTGGGGTTTCTTGTCTCCTGGTTTTGATTTCGGTTGGTGATCAGGGGATCATGTCCATTTATCGAAAATGATCAAAAATGAAAATTCTTAAAAGTGTTTTCAACCTGATCAATCAGAAAGGTCTCATTGCTACGATTTTGGCACTGGAAACGGTTTGAAAAAAAGAGGTTGTATGCAGAATTTATCAAGGTTTGAAAGGCCCAGTAAACTCCAAAAAACTGATCTTTGACTAAATTTGACTTTGTCAAAAATTTCAAAAAAAATATAATTTGAAATAAATTATTTTTTTATATTATAAATTTCAGGCCTATCAGTGGGCGCCACGTGGCCAGATCAGAGGCCACCACATGGCCCTAGGCAAGGGTCATATGGTCATAAAAAAATTGTTTGGAGTCGATGGGTCTTGAACACAGGACCTCCCGCTTTCCTACGTAGCACCCGAACGCTACACCCACAGGTTGTTGCTTAACCCTTAGGTTCGTGGTTTAAATTTAAGGTTTGTGTTATTAACCGTTGGTGGAAAAAGGGGGCTAGTCGCCACTCCATGTTACCCAGGCTTAGAATTGTGACGATAAACTTGAACTGGCAGCTATTCCAACTGTTAAATTTAATGGTTAAGAGCCATGTGGCCAACAAAACATTTAATGCGGCGGATAAGACTTGCGGTAATCTCGGCGGTCAGCGCGAGGGAAGTCACATTCATAACTGCAACATCTATTATAACTACCAGCGTTGGTGAAGATGCTGGTAGAACCGACAATTTCAGCGGTGGGTGCTATTCTGGCGGACTTAAGTGGAGTTCCTCCAGTTTTGGAGGAGCTTTCCTAGGGGACATTGGGTAGTTTCTTGTTTTGGCCATAAATCCTTGGATATTCGACCAATTTTGATGAATGAATAGTCAATTTTTGGTATTCTTGACATTCTGAACATATTGGCGGATGTTTTAGAGCCATCATATGTCATCTTGTGTAGGTTTAGCTTCAGGAGAGGTCAAGGAACCACTAGGGCCACTAGGGTGTTCTCAGTGTATTGAGCATCCAATCTCTATTTTCTGCATATGAATAGTCATTCCTGACTAGTTCAAGAATTATGAAGTTTTTTTACAGTGAGCACAACCATTTGAGGCGTTTATTCACATGTACTTACCATTTTTGAGCAATAAGATATCAGGGACATGCCACTGGGAGCTGGACCAGTAGATGTAGCCCAAGAGGGGTGAACTGCTTCATCAAATTTTTTGAGTATTATTACATGTGATGTTTAATTATCTATTATTTATTGTTTTATAGTGGTATACAAGCAATTTACATGCTTTAACCTCACACAGAAATCTGTTTAACTAAGAGAAAACCATTTGTTTCACCTGCAAACTTCAGTAAAGCTTATCCACATAGTTTAATTATTGTTTGGATACTTAGAACAAAAAAACTAATACATTCCATTCAGATCAAGTTGGTATCAAAGCTATAGTTTTACTCTCTGTATTGCTATTGTGAAAAGTTTTTTTAACTGTTTGCAAGAGTTTTAATGTTTACTAGGCTGAAGCTTAAGAGAGGAGAATGTCAATTGGTGAAATCTCAAAGTAATCCTCAGCCAAGGAGGGCAAGAGTGCCATTATCTCCACCTTCAATTTCACCTCAAAGAGAAGAAGAAGAAACCATAAGCATGACTTCAAGAGAAGGATAAATTCCTGAAGAAGTTGATCCCAGGGAGGAAAAAAGGGTGTTCAGGAAAGCATTCCTAAAATGGTGAGAGTTATTTATCTAGAAATAAATGAGAAACTTGAAGGAGAAGGGTTTAAACTTCACAAGGAAGGAGAAGGATCTCTAGGAGGAAAGAAATATGAATATAAGTCAAAAAAGGGAAATGGAGGAAATGGAGATCCATCATCCTCACCATCATCTTCATCATCATCATCCTCTACTTCGGTGAATCAATCTCACAAGTCAAAGAACACTGGTAAAAGTACTTTCTTAAAACTTGAGGTTAAGTTTGAATTGCCAATGTTTAATGGTGATGTCAATGCAAAAAAACTTGACAATTGGATTAGACAATTGGAGGTTTATTTAAGAATCCAAAACCTTCATTATGATGACACCAAAATCCAGCTAGCTTCTTTGAGAATGGAAGGTGTAGCACTTGTTTGGTGGGAGCCAAGACAAAGGAGGAGATCAAAAAACATGATAAGATTATTTTATCATGGGCTTATTTCATTAATGCAATCAAACAACAATTTTATCCATTAGCTCATTTACAGAAAGCTATCACGAATTGGAAAATTTTCAGACAACTTAAGGGACAAAATGTACAAGACTACACCCAAGAATTTAGGAGAAGAGCTCTCTTATTAGGGGTAGATTTGAAGAGTCAAGACAGTTTGCTAAAGTATATAGGAGGCTTACACAACTACCTAAAACACACTATCCTTATGTTCAATCCACTACTCTAGATGAGGTTTGTGTTCAAGCCACACATTTAGAGGCTAGAGGGAAAAACACTTTTGAAGAGGGTAGGAACAAGCCTTTCAAGGGGAAAAACAAAGACAAAACCTCAAAAGGAAAAGGAAAAAATAATGCATATGTCAAAAAAGAGGGAGAGAAATTGGTTTGTAAACACTGTTCAAGAGAAGGCCACGAAGAGAAAAACTGTTGGAAATTACATCCTGAAAAAAGAACCCAATTTAGCAAAAACAAAGGGAAGCATGAAACTGCAGCTACTACACAACAATACTTAGGTGATGATGCAAGTGAAGAAACTAAAATTACAGCCATGGGTTTGAAGAAAATTAAGGGAAAAGAAACTAAAACTAAACCAAGTACTAGTACTTCAAACTGTCATGTACAAGCTCCAAATGAAGAATAAATAATTTAATTGTTTCATGTGAGGTTATTTCAAAACATACAAAAATTGATGCATTGTTTGACAGTGGGTTACAAGTGAACCTTATCTCTGAATACTTAGTCAAGAAAATAAATCTTGAGACCATTCCACATCCAAAACCATATCCACTTGGTTGGATTTGTAAGGATGCAAATTTACAGATTTCAAAAAAGTGTATATTGCCCTTTGCAATCACTGCACATTTTATTAACACGGTTGAATTAGATGTTGTTCCGCTTGATATTTCAGGAATTGTTTTGGGAATTCCTTACTTATATGAAAGGAAATCTATCCTCTATCTCCATGAGAAAAATTATCATATATTCAAAAATTCCAAGGAGTTTATTGTTAGAGCACATCACAGGAAGACAAACATTGCAATGGTAAATGATGGATAGGTAAAAAGGCTAGTGAATTCTAGTAAGATTTTCATACTTCTTATGATTAAGCCTAAATCTGATGTGAATCATGAGTCATTTGAAGATTGTGATCCCAAGTTAAAATCAGATTTATATGATGTACTTGATGCACATCATGAGATGTTTCAGGAACCAACACGTTTGCCTCCTAAAAGGGAGATTCAACATGAGATTCAGTTGCAACAAGATTGTCCTCTTCCAAACATAGGCATGTACCACATGTATATCATGGAGAATGCTAAAATAAAGAGGCAAATTAAAGACTTGATGGACAAGGGACTCATAAGACATAGCACTTCGCCATGTGGGTCACCAATAGTGTTGATTCCAAAGAAAGATGGAACTTGGCGTATGTGTGTGTACTTCAAAGCTTTGAACAAGATTACAGTAAAAAATCATTACCCACTCCCAAGCATAGATGATTTGTTATATCAGCTGAAAGATGCTAAATTTTTCACTAAGTTAGACCTACGTAGTGGATACCATCAAGTTAGAATTGCAGAAAGTGATATTTGGAAGACTGCATTCAAAACCAAACTAGGACTCTTTGAGTGGCTAGTTATGCCTTTTGGTTTGTGTAGTGCACCTGCAACTTTCATGCATGTTATGGATGATGTTTTGCATCCATTCCTTGATGATTTGTTTTGTAGTCTACTTAGATGATATATCGATTTTCAGCAAGACTAGAGAAGAGCATGTCATGCATGTTAAGAAAGTACTTGATGTTTTGAGGAAAGATCAATTATTTCTTAAGATGTCTACGTGTGAATTTGGAAAGACTTATTTGGTATATTTGGGACATATTGTAGGAGGAGGTGCATTGAGAATTGATGCTTCTAAGGTAGAAGCCATTGTGAATTTCCCTACTCCCAAATCCATTACAGAGGTAAGAATTTTTTTGGGTGCAACTCAATATTGGAGAAAGTTTATTGTTAACTTTTCTGCCATAGCAGCTCCTATGAATGTAGTGACAAGTGTGAAACATGCTTTCCAATGGGGAGGCAAACAATAGAAAGCTTTTGAATCTTTGAAAGAGAATCTTGGGTTGTACACACAATTACCAGTACCATCAAGGTCATGGGAAAGTGTTTCTATGGAATTTGTTAGAGGTCTACCTATGCCTAGAAAGCAACATGATTATATTTATGTAGTAGTTGATAGATTCAATAAGATGTGTATTCTTATGCCATGTAAGAATTCTAGTACTGTTGAACAAACTACTGAATTATATTTTCAACATGTATGGGTTCATTATGGTTTGCCTACTTATATTGTTAGTGACAGGGATTCCAGAATTGCTGGGAATTTTTGGTCCAATCTATGGAAGATGATGGACACCAAGTTGAAAAAGAGTATTGCTTTTCATCTGCAAACAGATGACCAAAACGAGGTAGTTAACAGAACCATTGTGCATCTTTTTAGAGGTTATTGCAGCAATCATCCTAATTTGTGGGATGAGCATCTGCATTACATTCAACATGCTTACAACCTGGCCAATCCCTCTTCTACAGATACTTCACCTTTTGAAGCCTGCTTTGGGTATTTTCCAAAGTCACCTCTAGATTTCATTCTTGAGAAGGATGTTTCCATTGATGGGCATAGTGACATTGGCAAAGCTCACATTTTCATTGATCGAATTCAACTTATTCATCAGCAAGTTCAAAAACAACTTGAAAAAAGTCAAAGAAAATACAAAGGAGAGACATGACAAACATAGAGTTGGTCACAAGTTTCAAGAAGGTGATGACGTATGGTTTCACATTAGCAAAGAAAGGCTGCAAGGAGAAGGTAAAAATTTGAAGCCTATTCATTTGGTCCATTCAAGATTATTAAATTAGTTGGTGATAATGCATTTCAACTTGATTCGCCTTCATATGTGCAAATGTATTTCATTGTCAATGTGGAGAATTTATGTTTGTATGGGCCTACATTGATTTTTGATCAAGGGAGTGACATTAAACTGCCATCTATAGAAGATTTCTCGCCATAATTTTTGGATGAGCTTAAGGAGGATGCCATCCTTGACAAGAGGACACACACTTCTAAGAGAGGAAGTGTCGATTATTTTTGGATTGGGCTGAAGGGCATCAAACCAAGTAAGGCAAGATGGATGGAAGTGGAAAAGGTGAAGGAGTTGTATTCTCATCTTATAAATGGGTAATTGAAGGCTTTTGGGGTCCAAAAGCTTTCCAATGGGGAGATGTGATCAGGAGATCATGTCCATTACTAAAAAAGGCTCAAAAATTAAAGTTCTCAAAAGTGTTTACAACCTAATCAACCGGAAAGGTGTCATCACTACGATTCTAGTGCCATGAACATTTCACAAAACAGAGGTCATATGCAGAAGTTATGAAGGTTTTAAAGGCCGAGTAAACTCCAAAAAATTTACCTTTGACTAAATTTGACTTCGCCAAAAATTTCAAAAAAAATATAATTTAAAATAAAATAGTTTTTTATATTATAAATTTTGGGCCTATTAGTGGGTGTCACATGGCCAGCTCGGAGGCCGCCACTTGGTCCTAGGCCGGGGGTCATATGGTCATGCAAAAATTGTTTGGAATCGATGGGTCTTGAACGCGGGACCTCCTGCTTGCCTATGCAGCGCCTGACCGCTATGACCACGGGTTGTTGCTTAACCCTTAGGGCCATGGTTTAAATTTAAGGTTTGTGTTATTAACTGCTAGCAAAAAAAGTGGGGTAGCCCCCACTCCATGTGACTCAGGCTCAGAACTGTGATGATAAATTCAAACTGGCAGCTATTCCAACCATTAACTCCGGCAGTTAAGGGCCATGTGGCCAAAAAAACATTTAATGCGACGGATAAGACTTGCATTTATCTCAGCGGTCAGCGTGAGGGCAGTCACATGCCTGACTAAAAAATTTATTATAACTACTAGTACTGGCGGAACTGAAAATTTCAGTGGCGGGTGATATTCTGGTAGACTTAACTAGAGTTCCTCCAGTTTTGGAGGAGCTTTCCTAGGGGACATTGGGAAATTTCTTGTCTTGGCCATAACTCCTTGGATATTCGACCAATTTTGATGAATGAATAGTTAATTTTTTGTAATCTTGACATTATAAACACATTGGAAGAGGTTTCATAGCCATCAGAGGTCATATTATGTAGGTTTAACTTTAGGAGAGGTCAAGGAGCCACTAGGGCCACTAGGGTGTTTTCAATGTATTGAGCATCCAATCTCTTTTTTCTGCATATGAATATTTATTCCCAACTAATTAAAGCATTCTGAAGCTATTTTTACAAATAAAACAACCATTTGAGGATTTTATTCACATGTACTTACCATTTTTGAGCAATAATAGATGAGGGACATGCCATTAGGAGCTGGAACGGCAGATGTAGCCCAGGAGGGGTGAACTGCTTCATCTAATTTGCTGAGTATTGTTACATGTGATGCTTAATTCTCTGTTATTTACTGTTGTAGAGTGTTATAAAAGAAATTTAAATGCTTTAACCTCACACAAAAATCTATTTAAATAAGATAAAACCATTTGTTTTACATGCAAACTTCAGTAAACCTTATGCACACAATTTAATTATTGTTTGGAGCTTAGCACAACAAAACTAATACATTCCATTTAGATCAGTTGGAGTTGCCTCCAGTCTGAGATCGCGAAGGGCATTGCTAATTTTTGCCCCACTGTCCAGGATTGAACCCTTAGGCTTGTTTTTTTCTTTTCTCTTAACCACCTTAGAAGGACATTTTGGATTCTCCTGGTTGTATGGTTGGCGCGATTGGTTTTGGGATGGTTGCAAAAAGTTCACCTGTGCATTTTTCTACATGGGCGGGTCTTGTGCTACAGATTGGGTGTATTGTGGTCCTAGGTTTATAAATGGCTGTTGGGGGGGACCTCTTCCGTCAACATGTCTATCTACGTACTGGGTCCCCTGAGATGGACGATAGGGTCCTCCATGTTGATGGTGGTATGATGACACATTACTGGTCAAATTTTGTGGAGGCATGTGATGAATTTGGTAGCTGGGTTGTGGTGTGTTCTGGGTAGAATCATACGTGTAACTGGCATATTGAACATTTCTTCGTAGGTGATTTTGGGTCAATGACCCAATTAAATCGTCTGCAGAGTTTGACACACCTCGCAATTATTTGTAAGTTTGCAGGTGTTGGGCGTTCGGTAGGATATTGTAAATATACCTTGACTGCATATAGATCAACTCGAGATGTTGGGGCTTACTGATGGAATACTCTTCGGATATGGGATTTTGTTACACCACATTCTTTGAAATGTATGCAGTGACATTTTTCAGGAACAGGTCTGATAGAACTTGATCGTCAAGTTTGGATTTGTACAAACTACAATGCCGCCGCCATTCATGGAGATGGTCCAAGATATGGATGGCGAGGGTTTGCCTAAAGTGGGTCAGTAACTCCATTCCAGAATCATGGTGAATGGGTAACTGAAAATAGGTCAGGAACGTAGTAGCGAGGGCACTAAAGGTTCCATGTGTAGCAGATGGTTGCTTCACATACCTTTTCGCTGCTACTCTCGTTAGAGTGTGTTGAAATAGTCTTAGTCAAATAGTATCGTCAACGATGTTGTTCGACGAACACCATAGGTGGAAAGTCATAACATGATTTCTGGGGTCTTCAGCTTGCTTCCCTTCAAATTTTTGGATGTCCGAAGGAAGCTTCGTAGGCATGGGAGGCCATATGGGGTTGTGTTCAATGGGGTCGTTTGTAAACTTGGTTAAATTTGGTAATTTAATGAAGCTAGAAAACGTGACTACGAGGCTGTTTCCATTGAGACTTGTGAAAAAAAAATGTTCTGGTTAGGAATAGGGTTTTTCTATGACGTACCATGTTGTGCGTTCACCTGGCTTCCCGAATGGGTAGCACTCCTCTCCACGCTAGGGGTTGTGGGAGGATTGGTGTGTGGTGACCCTGTGGGGGTGTTCACCGGTGTAGCATTGGGATACTAACTAGGGTCCCAACTAAATATGCCCCAATAAAGGATGAACATATAATGGTGGCCATGTTCCATCTTTGATGCCTAAATGGCGGAAGACCTAGAACCCCTCCTAGTAATGGGGGGAGGTCCAAAAGGCATATAGATCGAAGAGGTCCTGTTGGGTCCATTCTAGCATCAACTAGGTATGGTTTAGAAATTTTTTGAGAGGATATAGACCATAATCAAAGAAAAAATCTGATCGCATAAATAAAACAAAGTGAAAATACAATAAATTTTCTCTTTAGATTATTCCCATGTGATCAGTTAATCAAAAAATATGGCTTTTTGTTGTTTGTGTATGATACTCAAATCCTAGAATAAATAATCATCCTCACATGCTCAAATGTAACTGGGCCTTGAAAATATACCTTGCGAATGCTGGCACAACGTACCGAAAGAATTTTCGACGCCCCGAGTCAACAGAAGAAAATCTACCAAGGTAAGGGTAGGGGATCTAGTGCTACCAGCATCGTCACCTATAGGGAAAGGATGCCCTAATTTTGGCCACTAAGCACTGAAATCCCACGTGAGCATTCAAGTCTTGGGCTTCTTGGTAGTTCAGATACCAGTACCGAGTATCAGCCGGGTCAGGTAGCCCCAACTGATACCACACGCATTGGGCCTAAGCCTAACCCCCTCTGAATCGAGTCTCTATTGTGCTGGGGTTTTCTTTTCCGTGGGTAGATAGGTGGAATTGAACATTCCCTAAACAATGAAATTCTATGTTTCAATATGAAGACGGACCAAGCCAGCTTATTGGATGCCTACCCCCTTAGTCCTAACTTAGACTATAAATTCTTTTATGGCCCCTGTAGGGAGAATTTAGTGAGTTTTGTTAAGCTAGTCTTAGGTGTCTTTGCTTTACTTAAGGTGTGGATTTTTGTGAAAAAAATGTGAACAAGCACATATTTTGAACATGTGGATATGTGATGATCCTTTTCAAAATCCTCTATTTAAACTATGTTCTATTGTTCCTTGCTCAAAAGAAAAGAATGTGCAGATATGGGTCGCTTTCAATTTTTCCTAGTTAATCTATATGATCAACTATAGGGAGATGGTGAGTTTTCAAATAGGGAGTGTTCATATGCTTTCCTAGGATCACCCAAGGGAGCAAAAGAAACAATTATTACTTACTATTCTACCGACAATTCGATCCTAGTCCCAAAATCCTAGTGCAAAAATTGAACTAAACTAATGAATTTTACACTGGAAAAATGAAAGAGAACTAGCTAAGCATGTGTGGACTTGGGCCACTTAATTTTGGATAATTAAATAGGTGTTTTGGTATGTAAATTCGCAAAACATAAATTATTTCAGAATGCAAGTTGATTTGCCTCCTACTTAAACTATGTGTTAACTTTGCGAAAATCAACTTGAAATAAAACTAACACCTAAACTACTAGGAGTAGCTAAAAGTGAGATTTAACAAGTTCCAGGGCACCTCAATTAGTGTTGGCATATGTATTATGGGCCTTCAGACACTTTTTACAAGTAATAAAAGATGGAAATAGTGTAAAAATTCCAACTTCTAGTTTCCATGCGGAAAAAGCTAAAACAAGAGTGAAGGATGCACACAGGTCACCTCTGAGCACATGCACTGGGGCATGTCTATCTATCAGAAAGCCATGAAAATTTCCTACAAAGTAAATTTTTGGAGAGATTTTTAGCTTTTTCCTGTCAGTAGGGATGAACCATGTATTGAAGGAGAGAAAGGGGGCTTCTCCAACCCAACTCCATAGCGAAGACAGAGGTCTATGCAAAAATTCACAAGCACATAAACTTGGAAATAAAATTTAGTGGAGTTGCCAATTCTATGTTAGTGTGTTTGGCGCACGAATGTACCAAATCACACTTGCTTAAGAGGGGTGTTTTTTCCCTCTTAAGTTATTGGTCACACACAAAAAATAGATGGAGTCAAGCAAGTTAGTGGAACATGATGAAACACAAAAATACTAGATAGAGAAATAGCATGCATATTCAAACATAAAAACTAAAATAAACCTAAAAAAATTAAAAAAAAAGCTCTAAATAGAGTAAAACAACTTCAATAATCCAAACGGCAGTGCTTACGTCCCCTCTTATTGAGTGTTGGTAGGAAATGAAGATGAAAATTTAACCTACTTACCAAGGGGTCCTTGAAAATATCGAGCTCCATGTCCCGATGCTAGGATGTCTTTACTTCCGAGCTACCTTGGTGCAAAGACTCCCTATATCTACTATGGTCGACTGGAGTTGTTGGATGGCTAGCAACTAAGTCCCCTCTATCTCTACTCCTGATCACACACTGCTGGTATTGCCTGGGGAAATTTTGGCTAGCATAACAATATGTTCCCATATTGTTCATCTCTTGGTGACATTTCATAGGAGAATTCAAATCCTCCTTCCCTCTCTTGGTACATTGTGGATGGTGACCCAAGAGAGGAGGGTGATTCCATTGTATGCCACATTTATTCCATTGTGTGCTCCCTTGAGGTCCTAAGAAGGCTTGGGAGGCTGTCCTTAGGTGGCCTCAAGTGTGGGATCAATGTCTTGGAGTGTGCCTTATGGTCCTGAAAAGTGACTTCTGCCACTTTTAGGGTCGCACAGCTTTTTGAGGAAAAGTTGTGAAAGGCGCGCTTATCGAAGAATTGTGCACACAAAGGCACATTTAACTCGTTCTATCTATGCACAATTTAATTTTTCCTTTTATACCTTAGAGATTTTTAAACACTTCAGCTTCTCTAATGTTTTTCAGCACTGTAAATCCTTCTTCCTGACATAAAATAATGTCACCTTTTCTTGTCCAATTTTCCAGTGATAACAATTGTTACGAGATTATTTTGTTAATTTACAATACATAGTTTATAGACCTTGTTGAAAGGATGATTGAATAGAATCATTGATAATAAAATTATTCAAAAAAAAAACTATTTTCAAAAGGAAAGCGAATTGAATGAACAAATCTATAGTAACATCATAAAAAACACTCAACATGCCATGAGAGAGAAGAAGAAAAAAAAGCATGATGATTTATATAGAAAAATATATGACATAATGATAGAACTTGTCTGATTTGAATGGGATACATGATGCTTATGATGGTTAAATATATGTACAATATGATTCAATGGTGGAGTGATTGGAATCCTTTCTATTGAATTGAATATAATAACAAAGGTGATGCTAAAGGATAAAAACATTTTTTAGATATAAATAATCCTAATGTAACCATATTGGCTGGTATAAATCTCATGATTGATGAAAAGAAAAAAAAAATCCAAACTAGCAAAGGAATTTAATGAACTTTTGCACCAGAGAGTCTCTTAATGAAGAGCCACAGATGGATTGGCTACTACTATGGAGGAAGTGACATAACCACCAACATGAAGAACCATACCAAGTGTTTGTGAGCTATAGTATATTTACTGGAGAAGACGACGGAGATAAATTATGAAAGATATCATGAAAGAAATTAACCATGGAAATAATAATCAAATAATGTAACATATATGAAAGCACATCAAAATAATGTTGTCAATGCCCAGAAAAGGTATTCACATACATCAATATTTATCAAGTGTAAAGTGCACAAGACTAGAATAAAATATATGAAACTTTACCAATGAATGCAATGACCCTAGACATGGGAACGTAATATATAGATTTTTGAAATTTTTGGTATGTTGTGAATGCATAAGACTCAAGAATGTTGGGAGCTACATACTCACAATACGAAATCCCAAAACAATTCACTGAATGGCCTATTTTATAGCTTCCTCATGATCAAAAAAACTAAGTCTGAACACAAAATGATAGTAGGATTTTGGTTAATTGAATAAATAACAATTTGAGATAAGTTGATATAATAAAGTAAACAAGAGTAAAAGAACACTAAATTTCAGCGGCGATTTAGTAAAACTGCAGGAGATTATATAACAATATCAAATGATACAATTGTAACTATGATGATAACTCTTAACTAAGTTCTAGTTGGTTTGATGCATTTTCTTAAAAATGTTGGTCATTATCATAAGCTGAAATCGGAAATATACATATATGTACATGTATAGGGGCGTGAGTAACACACAAACACCAAACATGTATATTAAATTCCATTATCTTAAAATGCCTCAAGCAATGGATGGTGGGTTCAAGTAAAATGATAATTAGAAATGAACATATATCCAAGTAAGATAAGGTAAGGGATGTGTCACCTATTTTTAACCAAATTTAAAGTTGAGAAGGGAGAATGTTGGTGGCACATTAGAAAACATAGTACTTATTCCTGTTCACATGGAAAGAGTAGTGTGCCACTAGTAAATGTTATTTCCATATAAATAACTCAATTATGACTCCTATACAAATGGATTTGGTTTAAATGATTGACTAGAAATATTACTTACAAATACCGTGTTGAGATAACCACACTAAGGTAATGTATTGAGAAGTATTGTTGCGAGACTTAGTGATGTTAATTCTAGTTTATTTGAAGTATAACATACTATTTCATGTAGTGCTCTTAAGTCACCATAGGGACTCTATTAATATTATTATGTGTTTTTAAGCTTGAAGAGGAACAAAAGCAAAGGAGGGAACCTTTAAAAAAAAAAATTGAATTATAAAACTTTGATTAAGACATCTACGTGAAACGATGAGCGAGTAAATAATGTGGACGAAATCATCTCCACCTAAGTAAAAAATGGGGGGAGGGGGGGGGGGGTGCGCTGTCAATATTTTTCATAAAATGGCAAGATGAATTGTCTATAGAAAAAAAAATAGTAATGTTTGATATGGAATTTTGGTATTCTAGAATTATGATGGTGTGTAAGGAATGGATCTTTAGTTGGGATCCATCTTTAGTTAGGGTGTGTTATTTAATTTCGATTTCTTATGTGTATACATATCCTTTTTTATTTCAACCTTGTTAATCGATAATTTGTGTGAGTAAGAGTGGGGAACGAAGTTCCTATGAACTTCATTGTAGATCAAAGTATGGAAGAAAATGAGTTATTGAGACACGATTCTATTGATAAATAGCAAGCTATGTGCAGGTTGAAGGGACGGTCCTGATCAAGTCGACAACGAGAGTTGAATGGACCAGATCACATCGCATTGGATAGAAGATGGGTAGCGCACATCGCAATCGACGATTGTTTTATTTACATGTTAAAACATTGCAAGTTAAATGATATAAGTTGCAATGGGATGAAGAGGAGCCACACGTCAGCATAGCGATCAAGCGCATATCACACATCACATGCAATATGGTTTAACGGTTAATGGTGTAAAATTAAATGTGCGAATTGCCGAAGTGTGATAGGATTTGGGTTGCAATGTAGAAATGCAAAATCATCATTGCAACTTCGCATCGGCATTATTATTGTTTATCTTTAAGTTATTTGTTATAAGTTTCGATATTGTGACCCATTGGGAGCTTAAGGAAAAAATTTTGTGTGTCTGAGTGTATGTGGGCCCATAACCTGCAGGTCTGTGTGTGTATTATGTAAAGATGTAGTTTTGCTGCATCAAAGTAGTATCAGAGCAGAAAAATATTTCGCATCCAAAATAAGGAGGTAAAAATATGTCTAATATTGGTAAATGTGTGGTATTTATATTTTGTACAGGTAGCAACAGAAGAAGGTGAGAGGATTTGCAACAACCTATAGCAAGGAGTGTTCAATTGGTTCCAAAGGAAAGAACCAGAGAGATGTCAAAAGACTGAGCTCAGAGGAAAGAAGCTTAGTGAGGTATCGTGTAGCAGGGAGGACTTGCTACTGCAGAGGTTTTGTTGCAACTCACGAATGTTGTTATGAAAAGATGACAAAGGAAATTCCACAGAGAATGTTGGTAGAATTGCTAAGATAAAGAAGAGGACTTGGTATTGATAGCAAGAAGTCGACTTGTTACAGAGATCAAGAAAGAATATGACCAGGAGGTCATAAAATTTTTGTACCTTGGGAGTCTGATGTAGGAGCATCAGGCCACCCTTAATTAAAATTTAATTTTAGAGCTATGAAAGAAGAGACGTAGAAAACCGTTTGTAAAAGGGGGCTAATTTCCATGAAATATAGCTAAAATGATGGAATCAATATGTTTCTAGAAGATTTGATTTGTTTTAATTATCTGCCATGTAATTAAACAGAGAGATGTTAGGGTTGGTTAAGCGATTTTTGGGAGAAAATCGTGGATCTTAGATGATCCACTCGCTTTGTAATTCCTTTATAAATTAAGTTTGTGTTGTTTGATAGGGGGGGCAGCACAATGTAACCTTAGGGGAATTTGTAATTTAGGCCAGATGGCCTTAACTTGTAACTGGAGCTCGGTGAAATAATGGAATTTGTGTGTTTTTATATATCCAGGAATAATCTGGATTTTGCAGTATCTGTATGTTATTTAATTTTTATTTCTTATATATATCCTTTTTTATTTCAACCCTCTTAATCGATAAGCTATGTGGGTAAGAGTGGGGAACAAAGTTCCTATGAACTTTGTTGCAGATCCAAGTATGACAGAACATGAGTTATTGAGATGCGATTCTATTGATAAATAATAAGCTGCGTGAATGTGGAACGAATAGTCATGATCAAGTTTATAGCGAGAGATGAATGGACCATATCACATCGCATTGGCCAAAATATTGGTAGCACACATCACAATCGGCGATTGTTTTATTTACATGTTAAAACATTGCAAGTTAAATGATATAAGTTGCGATTTGATGAAAGGGATCTACGTGTCAGCATAGAGATCAAGAACATATTGCACATCGCATGCAATATGGTTTAACAGTTAACGGTGTAAACTTAAATGTGTGAATTGCTGAAGTGGGATAGGGTTTGGGCTGTGATGTTGCAATGCAACATCGTCATCGCAAATTTGCATCGGCATTATTATTGTTTATCGTTAAGTTATTTGTTATAATTTGTAATATTGCTGCGAGCTTAAGTAAAATGTTGTGTGCATCCAAGTTTATGTGGGCCCATAACCCATAGGTCCGTGCGTGTATTCTGTAAAGATGCATAGTTTTGTTGCATCAATTAAGCTACTTAGATAAATGGACATCATTATACTAATGGAAAAGGAAAGAAGCCATGCTAAAATTTACTCGTGTAAAGCTAGTATGCATAAACATTTAAATGAATATAAAGGCATAGTAGTGCCAATTACTACAACCTCTCATGAGAGACAAGAATGATTGAATTCTAGACATATCATTATTATTGATTAGAATGTAGTGCAAAAATATATGATACCTTTGTGGATTGAAATTTGTAGTAGAACTACTTTGAGTGGTATTTTTTTATTGATGTAATAATTGGGTAAATAAATTAATTTACAACGATGTGGCTATAATTATGCTACTAACTCATATTGAGTGTAGTTTATTGACCTTTCTTGGGTTGCAATGTATGTTAAGGTATTTTATGGGTATATAAATAAAAAATTATAGTGTAGTAATGAATAATGAGACAATATATGTATATATGATATAAATAAGTATTGATCAGAAAATAATGACCACAAGGGTGGTGAATGTAGGTCAAACTGGAAAGGATGACCAAAATTAAACCTTTGCGTGTTATTGTTTAGAGTAAATAGTGCTATAGAAGAAGTAGTTACCACGTTATGTGTGACAAAGGAACTTAAACAGGGAAAGACTACCTGCGAATATGGGAATAAATATTGTAAGAGTAAGCATATTCCAACATGTGTTGAAGGCTAGGAAACATCGATGATGGTGTTTCACTCAAGAGGGGGAAGATGTAACACCCCCTAGTGAAAAGTAAATATTTAATTTACATTTATTTTTAATGTTTATTCTGATTTTTTTTTTAAAATGGTTATGGACATCCAGGGAATTGATGGGAAAAAAAACTAAGAGAAAGTTTCAATTACCAGACAGTTGGAGACAAATACTCCCATTCCTAGAGATAAATAATCTTAGTTTGGGGAAAGAAGCCAAGAGGGGGAAGAGAGAAAAATGAGGAATCTAAGAAGGGAGATGCAAAAGGGTATGCTTCCTCAATATAATATTGGTGAGGGAGGGTAGGACGCTTCCCGATAAGGTATTCCTGTGTTGGTTGGCTTGTGGAAATCTTAGTCAGACTTGGAGTCTGTAAATTTCTAAGATGAACCTTTATTTGGTTCCATAAGTCTTAGGAATGACTTATTGAGGTCACTGTTACTATTGTGTAGAAGTGGAAACTGGCACATGGGGAGAGGTGGTAAAGGTAACAATCTCATTGGTCAAGATGAGTTTTCATGCTCCTTGTGGATTCTCCTCAGAGCTTAAACCAGAACAACGATTTTTCTCTTTATATTTCTTCAGAACTTTTATTGCTATTATAATTATTGTGGAATGAGTGTATCTCGTAATTATAATGTTGTCTAGTTGAATAATGAATGGAATGGAAAATCCTTCTTGTAATTACAGTAGCATAAATTATTTATGTAAATACTATGGTATGTAAAACTGGTTAAGACATTAAATGGAGGGTTTCTATGTGAGTGACAACTGCAATTGGGTGATTGAAGAAGTCTCTAGTTCAACGTAATAGATATGTATCTTTGGTTTCAGACTCAATGTCTTATTTTCATAACAATGGTTGCTTATGTTTTGAATGGAAAGGTTTAAATAATAACATTTTATAAATTTTGAGCAAATAAATGTGTTACGAATAACACTTTATTATGTTTGGTATATTTCTTTGCTCCAAAGATGTAATTTCTCTTCTGTGTGAAAAGAAAATAAGTAATCGGTCAAGTAGGGGTCCCAACTCTCTGTTAAAGGAATTCTTAAATAAATCAAAAGCAAATATTATATTATTCTTATTAGTATTCTTAGTAATAATATTTTCTTGGGACCAATACATAAGGGCAAGAACCTTGTAGGTTCCCAGTTATACATGTTCCAAAGAAATAAAATGAGTGTCTAGGATGGGGTTAGTTACAAGAGAACCCCTTCCTAAATTTAACAGTGAAATGATACATGCTGGAAAATTGGTAGCTAACATTTTTGAGATTCATTCTTGGAAGGTTACTATCAACTGGTAGCATGTCAAAATAGGAAAAGAGAGAGGGTACCTAGAAGTGATTTTACCCCATACCGGAGCTAGAGGCTCATTCTGGGAATAGTCTCATGACGTGTCGAGTGGAAAAATATACTAAGTAGATACATGTGTAATTAGAACACAAAACTGTAAATTTCCAAAATATGAAGCACACATTATATAAGGGAAACACCAATAAAATAAAACATATGCCAAATCATTTTTATGAACATTAGCTAAGAATCACATTGTTTCCAATACATCTGCAAATATTGATTTAATATAACTTGAAAATTAACCAGCAAGGAAAATAAAATGAAGAGATAACTATTGTCATTGACATTCGAAAATATTGAAAGGGTTACATGTAAAATTATGAAAGGAAACATTTTTACACATTATATACATTTTAACCAAGTCATTATTTCAACATTCCTCACATTGTGGGGCCATGGAGCACGGCCTCAGAAAAACAATATACATATTAACCTCATGGGAGAAAAAAAAGACTTATCAATTTCGAGAAAATATAATCATAGCAAACAAAAAAACTAATATTCTCAATCTTGACACCTAGCTGCAAGCTTGAAACATATTTCTTGGAAAGGGTAAGATAACCTAGAACGTGGAACAGAATAAATTCCCAAATCAATTAAATTTGTTGCATAATTAGAAGAACGTGGCATGTGCAAGCAGGACTCTGACCTACACATAAAACGTAGGAAATATGAGAGTTTGTAAACCCTCTCACCTACACATAAAACCTAGGAAATACCAGCCTAGATCCATCTTAACTCCGGATCTATCAAGCGCCGAGCGGGATAAAATCTCTAGAGGTGCAAACCTCTTTTTTTAGTGCAAAATTTGAGGAAAGGTTCGCCCCTAGAGAGATTTGATCGCTCTCAGCGCTTGATAGATCTGGAGTTAAGATGGATCTAGGCTGGTTTCAGTCATGTGCTGCCAAAGAAAATCTATCGAAAATATGGTTAATTTTATCAATAATATGTAAATATATCAAATATTAGTATAATCATTTTAGATATGCTAAATATTTTTGAGATTAACTTGGTCATTTTAATTTTAAATTTTCTTAGTTACCTCAGTTCGTTGAGATGATAAATATTGTTAATAACTATAACGATGAAAAATGATGAAATATTTTTTTTGAATGCAAAGTGACAATAATAGTGTTGAAAGATAGAAAAAGTGAATAATAAGAATGTACTCATGTTACAAATAGTCTTCATTGTGATCAATCTCAAACTATTTTCTTCTACTATTCTTATTTCCACCCTTGTTAGTTTTGTTATCTTTTCATATCGATTATATGGAAAATAAAATTTAAATCGTAAACCATTTAAATTTTTAGCTTGAGCTGTTGTAGTAAACATGATACCTTGTCACTCTTGCTCTCCAATATTAATAGATTAAATTACTATAACACAAAAATCAATGTACATTGTCAATAACTTTTTGTGCTTACACTAAAATCAATGCATATTGTTAATCCAATCACTTTAAAATTAATGTACCATCATATATCCAATTACATAAAATCATAAATCAACATATACATTGAAATCAATGCATTTAATGCAAGCAATCAAATAAGATTAGAAAATAAATTCTACATTGAAATCAATGCACCTAATGCAAGCAATAAAATAAGATTAGAAAACAACATCTACATTGAAATCAATGCATTTACTCAAAGCAATCAAATAGGATTAGAAATCGCCATCTACATTGAAATCAATGCATTCATTGCAAACAATCAAATAGGATTAGAAATAATCTACATTGAAATCAATGCATCTAGTGCAAGAAATCAAATATAATTATAAATCGATTTCTAAATTGAAATCAACATATCCAGTGAAAGCAATCAAATAGTATTAGAAATCACCACCTACACTGAAATCAATGCATCTAGTGAAAGTAATCAAATATCATTAGAAATAAATATCTACACTAAAATCGATGCATCTAGTGCAAATAATCAAATAGGATTATAAATCACCATCTCCACTTAAATCAATCCATCTAGTGCAAGAAATATTCTTCCCTCTCTCCACCCTCCATCCATATTTATATCCCCCTCCATCTCTTGTTTTCTGTCTCTCTATATCACCCCCATAAACACACATGCTCTCGCACTCCATATATATCATTCTCTTTGTCAATTACCCCCTCTCCCCATCTCTCTCTTCTTCCCTCTTTTCACGTTCCATCTATATCTCTATCTTCCCCTTCTCTCCCTCTCCCACGCTAATATCTCTCTTTCCTCCTTTTTTCCTCTCTCCCTCTCTCTCCATCTTCCTTATCACTCACACTCTCTCTCTAGAAACCAACATCTACACTGAAATCAATGCATTTACTCAAGCAAATAAAATAGGATTAGAAATCTCCATCTACACTAAAATCAATGCATTTAGTGCAAACAATCAAATAGGATTAGAAATCATCTACATTGAAATCAATTCATCTAGTGCAAGTAATCAAATATAATTATAAATCGACATCTAAATTTAAATCAACACATTCAGTGCAAGAAATTAAAATGTATTAGAAATCACCACCTACACTGAAATCAATGCATCTAGTGTAAGTAATAAAATATCATTAGAAATAAATATCTACACTAAAATCGATGCATCTAGTGCAAATAATCAAATATGATTAGAAATCACCATCTCCACTTATATCAATCCATCTAGTGTGATAAATATTCCTCCGTCTCTCCACCCTCCATCTATTCTTTTTTGTCTCTCTATCTCACCACCTTAAACACACACGCTCTCGCACTCCATATATATCAATCTCTTTGTCAATAACCCCCTCTCCCCATCTCTCTCTTCTTCCCTCTCTTCACCTTCCATCTATATCTCTATCTTCCCCTTCTCTCCCTCTCCCCCGCTAATATCTCTCTTTCCTCCTTTTTTCCTCTCTCCCTCTCTCTCCATCTTCCTTATCACTCACTCTCTCTCTCTCTAGAAACCAACATCTACACTGAAATCAATGCATTTACTCAAAGAAATCAAATAGGATTAGAAATCGCCATCTACACTGAAATCAATGCATTTAGTGAAAACAATCAAATAGGATTAGAAATCATCTACATTGAAATCAATTCATCTAGTGCAAGTAATCAAATATAATTATAAATCGACATCTAAATTGAAATCAGCAAATTCAGTGCAAGCAATCAAATTGTATTAGAAATCACCACCTACACTGAAATCAATGCATCTAGTGCAAGTAATCAAATATCATTAGAAATAAATATCTACACTAAAATTGATGCATATAGTGCAAATAATCAAATAGGATTATAAATCACCATCTCCACTTATATCAATCCATCTAGTGTGAGAAATATTCTTCCCTCTCTCCACCCTACATCCATATCTATATCCCCCTCCATCTCTTCTTTTATGTCTCTCTATCTCACCCCCCTAAACACACACACTCTCGCACTCCATATATATCAATCTCTTTGTCAATCCCCTCCTCTCCCCATCTCTCTCTTCTTCCCTCTCTTCACCTTCCATCTATATCTCTATCTTTCCCTTCTCTCCCTCTCCCCCGCTAATATCTCTCTTTCCTCCTTTTGTCCTCTCTCCCTCTCTCTCCATCTTCCTTATCACTCACTCTCTCTCTCTCTCTCTCTCTCCACCTCACTCTCTCTCTCTCTCTCTCTCTCCACATTTCTCTCTCTATGTCTTTCTTCTTACCTCCCTCTCCCTCCCCCTCCAAGTCCATCTCTCTTTCCCTCCCTCTCTCCACTCTCTCACATCCTCTCTCTTACTTCCTCTCTTTCCCTTTCTCTCCCATCTCTCTCTCCCTCTCTTCACCCATCAAATATGTTACTATATCCCTCCCTCTCTCCTTATATCTCCTTCTCCCCCCCCCCCCTCCTTTATCTCCATCTCTCCTTATTTGTCTCTTTATCTCAGCCCCAAACATACATGCTCTCTTTGTCTCTCCCTTGTCACTCCTTCTCTCTCTCCACTTCTCACTCTCTATATTTCTTATTTCCTTCATCTCTTCCCCTCCAACTCCATCTCTCTATCGATCCCTCTCTCCTCCTCTCTCTCAAGTCCTCTCTCTCGACCTTCCTCTCTCTATCTCTCTCTCTCTCTCCCTCTCTCCAATACTCTCCCTTCCCCAATCACACTCCTCCTCTCTCTTCCCCCATCTTTATCTCTCTCTCTCTTCCCCCATCTCCCTTTCTCTCTCTCTCCCTCTCTCTCTCTTCCCCATCTCCCTTTCTCTCTCTCTCTCTCTCTAATCATCTCTCTTCCCCCATCTCCCTTTCTTTCTCTCTCTCTTTCTGTCCCTCTCTCTCTCCAACTACATTACTATATCCCTCCCTCTCTCCTTCTCTCTTCTTCTCTCCCCCCTTCTTTCCATACATCTTACTTTGTCTCTTTATCTCACCCCTAAACATACACTCTCTCTCTCCATCTCTCCCTTATCACTCTCTCTCTCTCTCCACTTCTCTCTCTCTCTCTCTCTCTCTCTCTCTATTCCTTCTTAGTTATGTAAACTAATGAACATAAATATTCATAAATACAAAGAAGATTATGGAGTAAATATGAAAATAGGTTTTATTTACTTACCATACCTCTTTTATTTATTATGGTATTTGGCCCATATGCTCATTATATATTTTGATTTTTATTTATAATCCTATTTGATATATTGTTATTTGTTTACCATACCTCTTTATACCTATTTTATATTTATTTATTTACCATACTTCTTTATACCTATTTTATATTTATTTATTTATCATACCTCTTTATACCTATTTTATATTTATTTTTTTACCATACTTATTTTATAAATATGGTATTTGGCCCATAGTATCAATATTAATTTGTCCCATGGTATTCGTCCCATAGGCTTCATCTAAATAAAACCTCTTTTTAAAGTTTTTTTTAAACATAAAAAGGTTTATGGAGTAAATATAAAAAGAAATTTTATTTATTTACCATACATCTAGATTATATATATTTTTATTTATTTACCATACCTCGTGTTTATTTATATTTTTATTTATTTAAATTTTAAAATATTTTAACTTTGATGGGGAATATTTATGCCTTTAAATATTTTAATTTATCCATAGAATATGGTTTTTCTATTTAAAGATTCATTTTACAAATATTTAATTAAAAGAAATATTAAAATATTTTGGATTTTGATAGTTTGTGTTGAATTGCCTCTTTTCCTTTGATTTAGGAAATGGTATTGACTTTAGTAAAGAGTAAAGATGTTTAAAATTTTACTTAATTTGGAAATTCAATGTGGTAAATTTTTTTGTGAAAGGTAAATTTATGATCCATTCAAATTCACGTATATAATTTACTATCCATACAAATTATATAAATAATACATAGTTGTATTTTTGCGCCGAGAGGCGCATCTACAACCCAGTATGACCCCGATGTCAGGTGGGTCACGTCCTCATACAAAATGTTGGCTTAAGTTTTAAATTAAAAAAAAAAAAAAAAAAAAAATCGCATTGTGCTAGAACATATATCAATTTCTAATACAATTATGTATTATTTATATAATTTGAATGGATAGTAAATTATATACGAGAATTTGAATGGATCATAAATTTACCTTTAACAAAAAAAATTTACCACATTGAATTTTCAAATTAATTAAAATTTTAAACATATTTACTCTTTACTAAAGTCAATACCATTTCCTAAATCAAAGGAAAAGAGTTAATACAACACAGACAATCAAAATCCAAAATATTTTAATATTTCTTTTAATTAAATATTTGTAAAATGAATTTATACTTACTCCAGAGCTATGGTAAATAAATAAAAAAATATATAAACTAGATGTATGGTAAAGAAATAAAAATTATTTTTTATTTATTCCATAAACCTTTTTATATTTAAAAAAACTTTAAAAATAGGTTTTATTTAGATGAAGCCTTTGGAAAGAGTTAATTCAACACAGACAATCAAAATCCAAAATCTTTTAATATTTCTTTTAATTAGATATTTGTAAAATGAATTTATACTTGCTCCAAAGCTATGGTAAATAAATAAATATATATATAAACTAGATGTACGGTAAAGAAATAAAAATTCTTTTTATATTTATTCTATAAACCTTTTTATATTTAAAAAAATTTTAAAAAGAGGTTTTATTTAGATGAAGCCTATGGGACGAATACCATGGGACAAATTAATATTGATACCATGGGCCAAATAAATAAATATAAAAGAGGTATAAACAAGTATGATAAATAAATAAATAAATATAAAATAGATATAAAGAGGTATGGTAAATAAATAAATATAAAAAGAGGCATAAAGAGGTAAGGTAAATAAATAACAATATATCAAATAGGATTATAAATAAAAATCTAATTATATAACAACCCTATGGGCCAAATACCGTAGTAAAGAAAAAGGGTATGGTAAATAAATAAAAATATAAATAAACTAGAGGTATGGTAAGTAAATAAAACCTCTTTTCATATTTACTCCATAATGCCTGGCACACACACATATTTCTGAATATTTATGTTCATTGTTTACATGAAGAATAGAGAGAGAGTGATAGGGAGAGATGGAGAGAGTATGTTTAGGGGTGAGATAAAGAGACAAAGTAAGATGTATGGAAAGAAGGGGGAGAAAAAAGTGAAGGAGAGAGGGAGGATACTAATAATGTAGTTGGAGGCAGGGAGAGGGGTGGAAAGAAGGAGAGAAAAAGGGATGGGGAAGAGAGGATTAGAGAGAGAGAAAGAAAGGGGAGAGAGAGGATTGGAGGAAAAGAGAGAGAGAGAGAGAGGGTGGGAGAGAAAGGGAGAGAAGGAAGGATGAGGAGAGAGAGGAGGAAAGTGATGGAAAGAGAGTATGGAGAGAGATAGTATTGGAGAGAGAGAGAGAGAGAGAGAGAGAGATCAAGGAAGAGAAAGGGATTTAGGGGAGAGAGAGAGAGGAAGGACGAGAGAGAGGACTTGAGAGAGAGGAGGAGAGAGGGATCGATAAGAGAGATGGAGTTGGAGGGGGAGAGATGTAGGAAATAATAAATATAGAGAGTGAGAAGTGGAGAGAGAGAAGGAGTGACAAGGGAGAGACAGAGAGAGAGCGTGTATGTTTGGGGTTGAGATAAAGAGACAAATAAGGAGAGATGGAGATAAGGGGGGAGAAGGAGATATAAGGAGAGAGGGAGGGATATATTAACATAGTTGGTGGGTGAAGAGAGAGAGAGAGGGAGAGAGAGATGGGAGAGAAAGGGAAAGAGAGGAAGGAAGAGAGAGGATGTGAGAGAGTGGAGAGAGAGAGGGAAAGAGAGATGGACTTGGAGGGGGAGGAGGAGAGAGGTAAGAAGAAATAAATAGAGAGAGAAAGGTGGAGAGAGAGAGAGTGAGTGAGTGATAAGGAAGATGGAGAGAGAGGGAGAGAGGGGGAAGATAGAGATATAGATGGAAGGTGAAGAGAGAGGGTGATTGAAAAAGAATTGATATATATGGAGTACGAGAGCGCGTTTGTTTATAGAGGGGTGAGATAGAGAGACAAAAAAGAATAGATGGAGGGGGATATAAAAAGAATAGGGGGAACATAGATCCCTCTCGGTGCATGATAGATCCAGAGTTAGATGGATCTAGGCTGGTTGCGCGGAGAGGCGCATCTACAGCCCAGTATGACCCCGATGTCAGGTGGGTCACGTCCTCATACAAAATGTTGGCTTAAGTTTTAAATTAAAAAAAAATAAAAAATAAAAATCGCATTGTGCTAGAACATATATCAATTTCTAATACAATTATGTATTATTTATATAATTTGAATGGATAGTAAATTATATACGTGAATTTGAATGGATCATAAATTTACCTTTAACAAAAAAAATTTACCACATTGAATTTCCAAATTAAGTAAAATTTTAAACATATTTACTCTTTACTAAAGTCAATACCATTTCCTAAATCAAAGGAAAAGAGTTAATTTAACACAAACAATCAAAATCCAAAATATTTTAATATTTATTTTAATTAAATATTTGTAAAATGAATTTATACTTACTCCAGAGCTATGGTAAATAAATAAAAAAATATATAAACTAGATGTATGGTAAAGAAATAAATATTCTTTTTATATTTATTCCATAAACCTTTTTATATTTAAAAAAAACTTTAAAAAGAGGTTTTATTTAGATGAAGCCTTTGGAAAGAGTTAATTCAACACTCCAAAATCTTTTACTATTTCTTTTAATTAAATATTTGTAAAATGAATTTATACTTACTCCAGAGCTATGGTAAATAAATAAAAAAATATATAAACTAGATGTATGGTAAAGAAATAAAAATTCGTTTTATATTTATTCCATGAACCTTTTTATATTTAAATTTTTTTTAAAAAGAGGTTTTATTTAGATGAAGCCTATGGGACGAATACCATGGGACAAATTAATATTGATACCATGGGCCAAATACCATGGGTAAATAAATAAATATAATAGAGGTATAAACAAGTATGATAAATAAATATAAAATAGATATAAAGAGGTATGGTAAATAAATAAATATAAAAGAGGCATAAAGAGGTAAGGTAAATAAATAACAATATATCAAATAGGATTATAAATAAAAATATAATTATATAACAAACCTATGGGCCAAATACCATAGTAAAGAAAAGGGGTATGGTAAATAAATATAAATATAAATAAACTAGAGGTATGGTAAGTAAATAAAACCTCTTTTCATATTTACTCCATAATCTGCTTTATATTTACGAATATTTATGTTCATTAGTTTACATAACTAAGAAGAAATAGAGAGAGAGAGTGATAAGGGAGAGATGGAGAGAGTGTGTATGTTTAGGGGTGAGATAAAGAGACAAAGTAAGATGTATGGAAAGAAGAGGGGAGAGAAGAAGTGAGAAGGAGAGAGGGAGGGATATAGTAATGTAGTTGGAGAGAGAGAAGGGTGGAAAGAGAGAGAGAAAGAAAGGGATGGGGGAAGAGAGAGGATTAGAGAGAGAAAGAGAGAGATATGGGGGAAGAGAGAGGACTAGAGGGAAAAGAGAGAGAGAGAGGTGGGAGAGAAAGGGAGAGAGAGGAAGGAGGAGAGAGAGGAGGAGAGTGATGGGGGAAGAGAGAGTATTGGAGGGAATAGAGAGATAGAGAGAGAGAGAGAGAGAGAGATCGGGGAAGAGAGAGAGGGGGGGGTTGGGGGAGAGAGAGAGAGAGGAAGGACGAGAGAGAGGCCTTGAGAGAGATGAGGAGAGAGGGATTGATAAGAGAGATGGATTTGGAGGGGGAGATATGTAGGAAATAATAAATATAGAGAGTGAGAAGTGGAGAGAGAGAAGGAGTGACAAGGGAGAGAGAGAGAGAGAGAGCGTGTATGTTTGGGGTTAAGATAAAGAGACTAATAAGGAGAGATGGAGATAAGGGGGGAGAAGGAGATATAAGGAGAGAGGGAGGGATATAGTAACATAATTGGTGGGTGAAGAGAGAGAGAGAGAGGGAGAGAGAGATGGGAGAGAAAGGGAAAGAGAGGAAGGAAGAGAGAGGATGTGAGAGAGTGGAGAGAGGGAGGGAAAGAGAGATGGACTTGAGGGGGAGGGGGAGAGAGGTAAGAAGAAAGAAATAGAGAGAGAAAGGTGGAGAGAGAGAGAGAGAGTGAGTGATAAGGAAGATGGAGAGAGAGGGAGAGAGGGGGAAGATAGAGATATAGATGGAAGGTGAAGAGAGGGGGTGATTGAAAAAGAAATTGATATATATGAAATACGAGAGCGCGTGTGTTTATGGGGGTGAGATAGAGAGACAAAAAAGAATAGATGGAGGGGGATATAAAAAGAATAGGGGGAACATAGATCCCTCTCGGTGCATGATAGATCCAGAGTTAGATGGATCTAGGCTGGTTGCGCCGAGAGGCGCATCTACAGCCCAGTATGACCCCGATGTCAGGTGGGTCACGTCCTCATACAAAATGTCGGCTTAAGTTTTAAATTAGAAAAAAAAAACTAATCGCATTGTGCTAGAACATATATTAATTTCTAATACAATTATGTATTATTTATATAGTTTGAATGGATAGTAAATTATATACGTGAATTTGAATGGATCATAAATTTACCTTTAACAAAAAAAATTACCACATTGAATTTCCAAATTAATTATTTTAAACATATTTACTCTTTACTAAAGTCAATACCATTTCCTAAATCAAAGGAAAAAATTAGCCTATACAGACAATCAAAATCCAAAATATTTTAATATTTCTTTTAATTAAATATTTGTAAAATGAATTTATACTTACTCCCGGAAGCTACTGGTAGTAAATAAAAAAATATATAAACTAGATGTATAGTAAAAGAAATAAAAATTATTTTTATTTATTCCATAAGCCTTTTATATTTAAAAAAACTTTAAAAATAGGTTTTATTCTAGTGAAGCCTTTGGAAAGAGTTAATTCAACACAAACAATCAAAATCCAAAATCTTTTAATATTTCTTTTAATTAAATATTTGTAAAATGAATTTATACTTACTCCAAAGCTATGGTAAATAAATTAAAAAATACATAAACTAGATGTATGGTAAATAAATAAAAATTCTTTTTATATTTATTCCATAAACCTTTTTATATTTAAAAAAATTTTAAAAAGAGGTTTTATTTAGATGAAGCCTATGGGACGAATACCATGGGACAAATTAATATTGATACCATGGGCCAAATAAATAAATATAAAAGAGGTATAAACAAGTATGATAAATAAATAAATAAATATAAAATAGATATAAAGAGGTATGGTAAATAAATAAATATAAAAGAGGCATAAAGAGGTAAGGTAAATAAATAACAATATATCAAATAGGATTATAAATAAAAATCTAATTATATAACAAGCCTATGGGCCAAATACCATAGTAAAGAAAAGGGGTATAGTAAATAAATAAAAATATAAATAAACTAGAGGTATGGTAAGTAAATAAAACCTCTTTTCATATTTACTCCATAATCTGCTTTATATTTACGAATATTTATGTTCATTAGTTTACATAACTAAGAAGAAAGAGAGAGAGAGAGTGATAAGGGAGAGATGGAGAGAGTGTGTGTATGTTTAGGGGTGAGATAAAGAGACAAAGTAAGATGTATGGAAAGAAGGGGGGAGAGAAGAAGTGAGAAGGAGGGAGGGAGGGATATAGTAATGTAGTTGGAGAGAGAGAGGGGTGGAAAGAGAGAGAGAAAGAAAGGGATGGGGGAAGAGAGAGGATTAGAGAGAGAGAGATATGGGAGAAGAGAGAGGATTGGAGGGAAAAGAGAGAGAGAGAGAGGTGGGAGAGAAAGGGAGAGAGAGAGGAGGAGAGTGATGGGGGAAGAGAGAGTATTGGGGAGAGAGAGAGAGAGAGAGAGATCAGGGAAGAGAGAGGGATTTAGGGGAGAGAGAGAGAGGAAGGACGAGAGAGAGGACTTGAGAGAGAGGAGGAAAAAGGGATCGATAAGAGAGATGGAGTTGGAGGGGGAGAGATGTAGGAAATAAGAAATATAAAGAGTGAGAAGTGGAGAGAGAGAAGGAGTGACAAGGGAGAGACAGAGAGAGAGCGTGTATGTTTGGGGCTGAGATAAAGAGACAAATAAGGAGAGATGGAGATAAGGGGGAAGAAGGAGATATAAGGAGAGAGGGAGGGATATAGTAACATAGTTGGTGGGTGAAGAGAGAGAGAGAGGGAGAGAGAGATGGGAGAGAAAGGGAAAGAGAGGAAGGAAGAGAGAGGATGTGAGAGAGTGGAGAGAGGGAGGGAAAGAGAGATGGAATTGGAGGGGGAGGGGGAGAGAGGTAAGAGAAAGAAATAGAGAGAGAAAGGTGGAGAGAGAGAGAGTGAGTGATAAGGAAGATGGAGAGAGAGGGAGAGAGGGGGAAGATAGAGATATAGATGGAAGGTGAAGAGAGGGGGTGATTGAAAAATAAATTGATATATATGGAGTACGAGAGCGCGTGTGTTTATGGGGGTGAGATAGAGAGACAAAAAAGAATAGATGGAGGGGGATATAAAAAGAATAGGGGGGACATAGATCCCTCTCAGTGCATGATAGATCCAGAGTTAGATGGATCTAGGCTGGTAATAGTTAATCTCAGGCCATTAATAAGTTTAAAAATTTATATATAATCTGAATATTCAAGCTATATAAAATTCAATATTAGGTTAATGCTTTGGCCGACATTAGAAAAAAGTAAAATTTATTATTTTTTTGAGAACGTGACATACCTGACATCGAGATCATACTAGGCTATAGATTACACCTCTTGGCATAATAAGAGTTTGTAGGTGAATATGCCAAAAACACCCATTAACTCTTCCTTAACGAAACCCATTAGCATGGAAAATAAAAAAGAGAAATTATCTGCGGTGTAATCTTGGAGACTCAGGAAGCATAAGGTAAAAATGCCCGTGAGCAAATGAAATTTAGCCATAGATGTGCACCTGAACACCCCAGTAAATTTTGCGAGAAAAGAAAAAGGATGAATAACCCAATACGAAGAATCAAATACATGTAGGAAGGCGTTTATGGTACGTCAATCTTGACGCCTAGCTGCAGCAGAGACATTTTTATTTTTTTATTTTTTTTTTTTCAGAGGAAAAAAATACGCTGATTATATTAGAGTATAAACAGTACATAAACATATATGATCTCAGCTATGATAAGATAACAACGAGAAGTCCTCAGATAAAGGCCCCAATACAAACGCTCATTAATAGAGAAAATGAGCATAGTAACCCGGCCATCCACCATATCTATTGATAGATATTCCAACATATGCACTACCTTACATACTATGAACTATGGACTATGATGCTAAATCCGCCCTCCAGGACCTGGGAATTACTCCGCAAGGAAAAAAATATGAAATAGCTGGTGCATAAGACCGATTACCTTGTGACTGTGTATGTCTGTGTCATATCTACACCAGCCCAGCTGCTCTATTGTTTTGCAAAAATCCTGGCAGCCATATATCAACATTCATATCGCCATATGCTCATTTAAATGTCCCTGAGTTCATTAACTGTTGCCTTCCTTTCACGCTCGCTTGTCCTTTGTCTGGCTCGCTTGATATATTGCATAGGCTCTGTTGTGATGTTCTTGAGAATGCATCTCGTGCGATAATAAGGAAAGTGATGCCTCCAGAAATGCAGTCGAGACTCTGTACCAAAAAGAAGTATCCCCCTGATCCACCTATAACGCATATATTGCATATAAATTATATAAAAAGTGAAACATGTTCTATGGTATGGGAAAAGTAAAAGCCTCGATCTGTCGTCCATCCCAGAAATGTGATACCATCATGATGTCAAAATCTTCTTCAAGGACTTTTTTTGATAACTTGTCTGCCCTCGTGTTGCCTTCACGATATATGTGATTAATGGATGGACAACCCAGTCTTTTCCATAAAATCTATGTTCTCTCAGCCCAACCTTGGAGATGCGGAGTCATCATGAGGTAGCTGTTGGTGACCCAGTTAATGATGAGTTGAGAATCACCATATATGCTGACTCCCTGTAATTGCAGATCATGTGCGATCAGGAGGCCACCCCACAATGCCATGATCTCCGCCTTGTTGTTGGTACTAGGGCCCCCATTCCAGAAGATATTGTATCGCTCCGTGCCGGATAATTTGATCCAAACGCCACATCCTGTCATACCAGCATCAGATGCACCATCAAAATAGATAGCTGGTAAACTGATCTGATGGGGTCTAATGCGGACTGAGCATTCAGGCGGATATGATATTGGCAAAGGAAGATCATCCATCCATTCCTTAATCACCGTGTAAATCTGTTGAAAATGAAAGGGCCGGTCCTCAAAAATGATACGGTTCCAAGCAAGCCAAATCTCCCATGTGAGATAGAATGGCAGCGATCTATACTTGCTGTTGAGCTTATCCCATTCAGTGCCACTGTCATAAAGTCTGTGGGTCTCCATGCCGGATTTTACAGATGATCACTGAAAAACCTCCATAATCTTGTGGTGACAGAGCATGTGAAGAACATGTGTGTGGATGATTCCTTTTCAACACGGCAGAAAGCACAGGCGCTGGGCCCCATGATTCCCCTCTTTATTAGATTTTCCCAAGTAAGAAATTTTCCTCTCCATATCAGCCACCCAAACATAGTAATCTTCGTGGGGATATTTCTGTGCCAAAAGGGGTAGAAAACCTTGGTAACATTGATCTGATATGTTTGTGATATGATGTGGCGATATGCCTCCTTAACCACAATCATATTATTCTTCATCGGCCCGTTCCAAGTAATACAATCACCACCCATTGCATAGCAGAAGCCCGCACCCCGCAGATGATCCCTATAATGATCCCATTCCTGTTCCATATCATCGCGAAGCCCCATCTGTGTAGCATCTTTGAAGATCGGGGCGCAATTAGACCACTGGTTTATTAACTGTGAGTAGAATAAGATCCCACGTTGTGTCAAGGCGTGTAATAACCGAGGCGACGGGCCATCTTGATTCTGCAATAGGTGAACATTCAGAGCGCCAATGGGAATACAACTCCCATCTCGAAAATTCCATACCAATCTTGAAACCATATTTGGCATGATTTTTGTAAAGCTGCTCCATATACGAGATGATTTCCGAGGGAGAGGATAAATACCGCATGATATCTGATGTAGAATATTGCCTTGATAATATTTCGCACTATTGATATCATTCCATATGCCCTGACTATTGATGGCCCTCCAAAAAGACTTGGTCAGAAGCACTATATTGAATTCCCGAGCGCTCAGTATGCCCCATCCTTCCATGTCTTTGGGTCTGCTGATTGCAGATAAACTGCATAATGCGAACTTCCTGTTGCCATCTGTCCCTCCCCACAGAAAATGTGTTATAATGCTGTTAATATTGTTTATGATTCCGGTGGGAATATATAGCAAGTGACCCCAGAACACCATCATCTGGGAGAGTACTGACTGTATCATTATAAGTCAACCACCCTTTGTCAGCCACCGATGGGACCATAAATGTATTTTATCTCTAAATCTGTCCATTATCCAGTTCTAGTCACTATTCCGGTATCCACATGGCTTTATGAAGTAACCCAGATATTTAATTCCCTCTGCGGCCAGGCGGATATCCACCCCAAGGAAACCAGCGATGAATCTAATCTCCTGAATGTCCCCATGTCCATATATGAGTATGGACTTACTGAAATTTATAGCCAAACCTGTTGCTGAATGGAAACGGTTAAAACAGATATGGATATAAAACCAGTAGTTTCTAATCAATTGACCGAATAGAAGTAAATCATCAACAAACAGAGAATGAGTTGTTGATACAGAGTTAGAAAATGAAAAACCCTTGATGAAGCCCTTCTCTTCAGCCGAATGCAGTATTCTACTGAATCCATCCATGACAAGGATGAAAATAAGTGGAGACAGTGCACATCCCTGTCTCAACCCTCTGCCTGCCTTAAAACATTTTGTAGGGGTGCCATTTACCATGACTGCGTAACTGATGTTAGAGATGCACGACATCAACCAGCGAATGATACGTACTGGTAGGCCTACCTTGAGAAGAAGAATCCTGATAAAAGACCAATTGATTGAGTCATATGCCTTATGTAGGTCAACCTTCATGACCAATGCTTCTTTCTTTCCCGAATGCATGGAGTGCATCACCTCCTGAGCGATGGCAATCGCATCGTGGATGGACCGGTCTTTTAGAAAACCATATTGCTCTGCCAATATATGCCTAGATAAAACTGCCTTGATCCTGTTTGCTATAATCTTTGAAGTGATATTGTATATAAGGTTGCATAGTGCAATAGGTCTAAACTCTGCAAAGGACTGTGGATCCGCCACTTTGGGAATAAGCGCGATGAAGGTTGAATTCAGGTTTGCTGGCATAATACCTTGTATGCGGAATAACTCCATCATATTTGTTAACTCTGTTCCAATGACATCAAAGAAAAATATGAAGAATTATGCGGTCCATCCGTCCGGTCCGGGGCACTTGTCCTTGGAGAAATATTTGAGAACCGATAATACCTCATTCCCCCTTATAACTTCATCTATTAATGAGATATCCTCTTCTTGAAAAAATCTGGTGAAGTGATCCAGTACCCATACCTGATTAGCCGCTGAGATCATGGACTCCGCCCTGTAGAACTCAGAAAAGTATGTGAAGGCCTCCTTTTGTATTTCGGCATTGTTCACAGCAAAACTGCCGTCATTCCTTTTAATACGCCATATGGCGTTTCTACTTCTCCTGGCATTGGAAGTTTTGTGGAAGAAACGTGTGTTTAGGTCCCCTTCCTTAAGCCATGTAATCCTACTCCTTAGCTTCCATGTCACTTCCTCGATCCGCAGAATTTCTTTTTTTCTGGCCCCAAGATCCTTCAGAAGACCAATGGTCGCTTCATCTGGAATGGAGGTTGTGACAGAGGTATACAGGTCTGTCATCTGCTTTGTGATTCCCTGCAGCTCTTTTTTAAGCGCATCCTTCTTACTGATCTCCCAATTTTTTGTAGCAGCCTTGATCTTTTGTAGTTTATGGTGAAAAAGATCCCAGTCCTTAAGACCCAGATCATCCACCAGTTGCTTCCAAAGAGCCGATACCATTCCCGTGTATTCCTCGTCCTCGAGCCATATCCTATTAAATTTGAAAGGGCGGCCAGAAATGAAATCACTGCAGCGCCATGTTAGCTTTATTGGCATGTGATCCAAAATTGCAGATACTATGATTTCAAATTGAGGCATGCCCCAGCCATCAATGAGGTTACTCTGTATCAAAACCCGGTCGAATATTTTCCCTATATACTCGACACCCGCCCTCCTGTTTGTCCATGTCGGCAGTAGTGGTATCGGTCTAATATCCACCATGTGCAGATCCAAAAAACTATCTGTCAGGAAAGCTGATAAGGGATCCCTGTGCGCTGATGTGCCCCATATTTCGTCATCCCTAAATGTGGAATTGAGATCCCCCATGAGAATAACATTCTGCAGCCTGAGAATGCCGGTTGTGACCATGCGCTGCCAAAAAGCGAATCTATTACAGCATGGCGCATAAATATTGATGATATTGACCTGCTCCGACCGCCCTCTGAGTAGTCCCGATAATATGACTCCACTGAAAAACTTGTATGCCCGAAAATATGCAAATTCAGGGTTCCATATAGATATGAGCCCCCCCGACTGCCCAACAGCGTCAACCACCGCTGCATACCAGCCCTTCATCATAGTGAGAAATGTGTTAACAACCTTCTCCCACTTGCACATGGTTTCCTGGACCAAAAATATAATCGGCTTCACATCCAGTAACAAATACCTTAGGCAATTTGCTTTGGAGGCATTGCCCAGCCCCCGTATATTCATGGATAAAATGTGGGTCATGTTGAGTCTGCCACCGGGCTTTTAGCTCTAAGCGCCCGAGTATCATTCATTTTCCCTTCACTGATCGAAATGGGGACGTCTGTCAGGTTACCTACATCCTCCGAAAAGAGAGCTATGGCTTTAAACTTGCCCCTAGTATATTTGTTTGCTGCCTTAGTGTAAACCCGAGAAGGTGGGCCTAGTGCAGGATGGCACGTTGAATCTGGTGTCGTAGTAGGAAGAGGATTTTCAAAATTAGTGAGAGCTGCTATATCTATGTCTTGATTTGCCAGAATGGACTCAAGATCACTCCCGACAGAGTTCGTGGGCGATTCTAGAGAGAGAACTGGATCATCTTGATTATTTTTCCTTATATATTTCTGTGAGCCCTCCATAGTATCCCCGACAGGCATGTTGGATGGTTCGCCGAAGTGAAGATTGTAAGGCCGGCCCATATGATTTTCATAACCGGGAGGGCCGGCACATTCAATAGAGCTAGGTGTGCCCAGGGAGGTCTCTACCCTAATGTCAGTTGTATGGGTAAAGGAGCACCCCACCCCGTCCCCATCTATTGATATGTGTGGAAACTCGGTGCCGGATTCCTTCCCCGATACATCCGTAATAACACTAGGAGGGTCATGACTCATTTCCGGCAATAAAACCTGACAATCAACAAATGGTGGTACATTATAGTCGTTTGCAGTGATAACCCCATCCTGACATTTCATTACCCCCCATGATTGATCAATTGCCGTAAGATAAGCATTGTCCTCAGATAATAGGTGACAAGAATTACTTGGGGGAGATTGCGCATTGGTGCCATCAGCAGCGTTCACCCGAGCTTCAGCATTCTCCGACGATTTCGCCACCCCCGGACGATGCAGACGGAGACGAAATGGACAGTGCTCCCGCAGATGACCTGTGTGATGGCACAGGAGACAGTGGAAGGGGATTCCCCAAAAATCTATGCGTTGCCGATGTTTACTATTACCCCAGACAAGATCAATGTCACTAGGCAGCCCCCCAGAAAAGTCCAGTTCGACTAATATCCACGCAATTTTCTTGTCGCTGGAGCCAATGATTTCTAGATCAATATACTTGGTAGTCCCAATAGAATTTCCAATCGCCCTGAGCGCCTTGACAGTCCAATATTCTAGTGGTAAACCCAGAAGCTTCACCTAAATAATCCTGCTTCTAGGTGTTTCCAGGACTGGGTTAAAATCCAGATACTACGGTATTAGCTGCATAAAACTCCTGCCGCGAACCCAAGTCCTGGAAATAATCTTCTGAACATCCTTTTCATCCAGGAAATGGATGCTGAACCATCCATTGATCAGATAACTTACCACCGGGGTGTATCCGATGAGCAAGAACCAGTGTTTTTTAATCCAGCTTGGAGTATCAAAGTCACCCTGGTCCGGGAATAACCACCTTCCAATCACCTCCCTCTTCTGCAAACTTGCAATCCTCACATAGATATCCTCATAATCGAGCGGAACCTCCTTGATCTCCATGTCTTGTTTAATGGCAGACTGTTTCTTCCTTCGTCTACCTGCTCGTCTATGTCTGTATTTTTGGCTTTCTCCAGGCTTCAGACCATCTGTGTTATTAAAACCTTGTTTGATAATTTGAATGTCATTGACCTCATTCCCCAAAGCTCGAAGGACCTGTCGATTTTCCATAGAAGCCGATAATCCCGCCATCTGGTGTACCATATGCATTTACTAGACACTTGTAAAATCAAGTTACCGATAGAACACCCCACTGGCATGTGTCAGAAATATTAAAGGGAAGAGTCCATTTGGGGGTATGTGGCTATAAAACTCCATTATGAGGACCAACCTAGTCTAGTCCATATGTGGATATGCTCTTTATGCATCATTCTGCCCAAGATTATCCCAAGACAAAGGACATATTTATAATCCCAATCTGGATAGAGGATCAGGTGTGGATAGCCAGCCTCTTTACCAAAATCAGTGAAAGGACTCCGTGGAAGTACTATTCACCTAAGAAATTAATTATATATCAACTCTATTGATGATATTGCTTCAAAATAGGCTTGTCATCCATATCATACGAGACCAAATCAGCAGAAGATCAGTAGTGGCAGATCCAATACTGCGCTCATAAATGACCTCAGTAATGAGATGGAGTAGTATACCAGCAACAATGAAGTTGATATACGATTCGATGACTGCCTTAATCAACTGAGACTATGTAGGCCACAACAACATCCTTTCAACTTCTTATTGAAGCAACCATATAATAGTGATCAGAAAAATATCCGGGATAATTTCCGATCAAGTGATCGGATTAACCAGTCCCCCTTGTGCATCTATACTCCTCTACAGCAGCAACATATACACCCCGGAATCAACCACCATCTCCTGCAAAATCTGCAGCCTACGCTCTTGCATGGACGGGAGACAACAATAATATCCTCCCAAATGTGCCAAATAGTGTGCCACCAATGATAATGAGCAATATCGATAGACTGAGGATGAGAGTCCTGATAATCTGAGGAGGATATTGAAGCCTTATTCTCTTGAGTCACCATTTGTTTTGTGTATATAAATAATATCATATAGGATGATGAATGCAGCTATGATCAATATGAATATCAACCCGACCTCCATATCCTCCGGCATGGTTGAAAATCAAATATGTTAAATAATATTACCGCTCTACCATGCCCCCCAATAAACAGCTTTGTATTGTATGTCAAACCAGTGTGCATACCCACCAGTCCCTGGATCAAATCCAGATCAAAAGATCCCTAGTACAACATAAGTCCATCGCCCATATGCAGATAGGAACCAGCCAAATAAGGATATAAGAGACTATGCTTCACGTTGCACAATAAAGGAACAACATCATTCTAGATTCAGCAAAAGCCACCATAAGCACCAACAGATTATCCACATAGGGTTCCAGTCTAGTGGGAAACATAATAAGCCACAGGGACCAACATCACATTGTCGTCACAGGGTTCCAGCTACAAAAGTCCATCATCATTAACCACCCATGCTGAATAATATATTGATCTCAATGGGTACCAGCTCTATGTATCAGAAATCCGTCATCCCATCATCCTGCCTGCACTGCATCAGCCCTCCATCACTGGACTGTGATCTCCTTGGCTCTAGACCCCGTATGGTAATAAGTCTATACGACGCATCACCCATCTAATGAGAAGGGACTATACCTTTCTATGATACCACAGAAACCACCATAAGCAACAATATTTTGGCTCCATTGAGTTCCAGTTGAGAGAAATCCCAAGTAGCCACCGAAACCATCAACTCCTTGATGTCTCAGGGTTCCAGCCAGAAGGTCATTCAGCCATAACCACCAACGCCAACCAAGATTTTGTTCTCAACGGGTACCAGCTCTGTGATTAAAATTTTATTTATTTAATTTTTAACGGGTAACCCCAAATAAATTAAATTTTTAATCTTATTTTAAAAGATTAAAAGTATTTGTATGTGATAATTAACTTTAAAAAAATAATATTGTTAAGATAAGATTTTATTTTCATACCAGTGCTCGATAGTTTCTAAAAATATTAATGGATATAAAATTGATATTTTTGTGATATTAAAATGGTGGAGGATGAAAAACACTTTTCCTTTAATTGTTTTGTATATACCTACATTAAATCTTAATTCTGAAAGATTTGGAATACTATCGACTTTTTTAATCTCTCAAATCATGAAAACCATGGAGATTTAGGAAGCTTCTTTCCAACCTTTTTGAACATAGAAATAAAATATTAAAGAAAAATAACTAGTTTCTTATTGTTTTACTGTGACTCAAACTCCACAATCACAACGAGCTATTGCTCCATGAGACTTTCCCGAGGCTCTCCATACACATGTGTGTGATAATGTGAAATTCAAATAATTCTCTAATATGTGTTAAGCAGGTAAATCCTCTCTGCGGACAGAGACGATCCCTCTAGCCCTAGAGTGGGTCTAGAAACAAAGGGACATGCTAAAGTGTTGCTTCCTAATTATTGAATGAACAAAGGACATGATAAATTGACCTACCTAGAATCCAACGCTATCGTTGTTGTTGTAGTGGTGGTGGCCTCTCGCTCTTGCCTTGGCAAATCACAATCCTTCCGCCATTACACTTGGATACCTACACATAGAACAAGAAACAAGAACAACATATGACATAATGGTTTCACTCATTAGCTAGTCAAAGAGGGCTAAACATATTGCATTAAACAAACTTCGTAACACAAAAGTGGAACCAAACAGTACTCATGTATATAAATGAATAGAAGGAAGAGTTACAACCAATGCTTTGGTGTCATAGTCTCCTCCAGTGGGGTTCAGCCGAAGTGCGTCTCAGATGCTCGTCAGGGAATTCGGATGGGATGAAAGCATGGATTCAAGCTCTCTCAGAAGTCATGGACTCAAGCTTCCTCAACGTAATTCCTTCTTATTCCATCTTCTCTAGTAATTCAGCTATAGTATGTTTAATTCTCCAAGTTCAGCTAGCTTGTTTTAAGAGAGATAGCCTTTTTATAGAGGAAAAGGAGGAGGTTAGGATCCCTAAAAAGGTGGGAGGGAGGCCTATCCTTTAGGGAGTTCCCATAAGATGTGGAAAACATAAACCTAAAGGAGGGAGTCTGTGGTTTATCAATTCAACCACTCCCAATGACTCATCCTCGAGGTGGTCAAAGTGGAATCTCCGCCTCTATTTTTAAAAACATTGCATAAATAGCTTGGCGCAGGTGACAAACTGGGACAGAGTGCCAGTTGGTGCGGGGCCCAGTGTTAGTTTTCTTCTTCGGCATGAGGGCATAACTGACTACTTGCGCCAAGGCAAAAACAAGGGTTTTTGAGTCTCTCCTCAGGGAATTATCAACAGAAGGAATATTACTCTCATGTAAAGGGACACAATGAAGGTCTTTGTAGGGCATGGCACTGATTATTGATCACGGAAATGACCTTGTAATGGGCAACATGGGGATTGCAAGGACAGTGAGAAAATGTTGTGTAACATATGCCCCCTAAAGCATGAGGTCCGAGGGAGAGGAAGGGATGAAATACTTTATGAGAATGAGTTCGAACCAAACACCTCTATCGAAAAACCTACAATTACAAATATAAATGATAGCTCTGATACATGAACATGTTGTATGGGCACAACCATCCATAATAGAGTATATATAACAACTGAGATCTGAGGTATGAACGTAGCCATCCAGCAGTAAGGATCAAAAAATAGACTCAGGTATGGTCGCAACCATCCATAATAGAGTATATATAACAACTGAGATCCGAGGTATGGACGTAACCATCTAGTAGTAAGGATCAACAAATAGACTCAGGTATGGTCATAGCCATCTGATCAAAAGAGTCATGCAATAAGTCATAATAATCCATCAAAATCCGCAACCTAGATTTTATCAGACAAAATCCAGGGTCTTTCTCTCCATCTCGACCCGAACAAGTACAAATTCAAGCATACAAATATATGAGTTGAAGTCGAACATGCAAGAAAGTCACGTGATTACTAGTCAATGATGAAATTTGTTAACATGCATGAGAGAAACCACCAACGACAATGATTCTCAAGGTACAACCGGTACAATCCATGTAATGTGAACAGTGATCTGGCGTCGAACATCCGAAAAATCACTCGATCGAAGGCTAATGATGTGAACCTTGCGTCGAATGCAAAAAACCTGCCATTAAGGCATGCAGGCTCCAGGGTACCAGAATATAGTTTCTATATCAAATTCCTGGATAATGAGCTGAAGTCGACAGGAAGTGACCTAATCGAAGGTGGTCCATAATGTTTCCCACATCATCGATATGAGACAAAGAAACATGATGATGAATAGGACCAACAGAGAATCAAAGGGAGGTTTAAAATTGTAGAGGCAAACTTCTCTTGAACATATCAGCAGCACGACAGTGGATTTGGCAGTATTTGACATCAAAGGGTATGAGGTCATGATGACGTGGAAAAGAGCAGATGAGAGATCAAAAGAGATTACCCAAACCCATGGAGGAAAAAAATGATGAAATGAGATATCCCCAACCCAACACGAATGTAGACAAGTGCCATGTTCAAGAGCGACATACTGCTAACATAACTAAAACTTGGTTCCATTTTCCCCCACCATTTCTGGCGAATACCCCAATTATTTTTTAAATCAAGCTTGAAGGGGATAGCATATGCTTTTGTTGTAAGTTTGTCCTTCGGAAAAATCCAACCTAGTACATTTTAGGAGCCCTAGGAAGGAGGAACTCGAGTAACGTCATGGTGATGAAATCCGATGTCATCAAGATTTAATGAGTCTGAAAAAGGGAGAACTCGACATATTTTCATGTTTAGAGAGTTTGAAAAGAAGGCAGAAAAGAAAACTCCATCATGGCCCTTTTCGTAAATAGTCTCTCAAATCTAAAAAGGTAGAAAACAATATCTGAAAGAACCTCTTAGTTGCGATAGGCTAAGGTTTTCCTTTTTCGTAAATAATCTATCCCAGCCCGAAAAAGGGGTAAACGTATACTCGGTAGATATCGCTTTGCAGCCATTTAACGAGTTCGAAATGACAAGAGTCTCGGAAATATTTTCAATTTTAGAGAGTCAGAAAAGAGCTGAAATATGACTTCAGTAGTGACTTTTTCATGTTTTTACCAAGTCTGAAAAAGTATAAAATTTAACTCGTTACTCCATGACTATGTCTTGAAAACCTGTTGCTACACAAGAGACACGTGTAAAACCCATTTTTCAAAAATAATGAATAAAATAGTTGAAAAACATGTCTTAAAACCTAATTAGGGTTCTAAAAAGTTATAAAATGCCAAAAATGGTAAAAATAATTACTTTTCACTTTTTACCTCTTGTGGTGCAAATAGTTACCCATCTTGCAATGTCATTTTACGGTGACGATAGTAGACAATCCAGCAGACCAATCTCCAATCTGTCAGTTCCAGGTAAAAGCAGAGATCTCTCCCTACATTTTGAGTATTTCTTACCACCTGCAACTTCTAATTTTGAATTCTAGGGAAGGAAATATGAAAATTAGGGCACGACGTTTGGCACGGGTTTCGAGCATGGAGTTGTGCCAACCGCCCATTTTTTTACACTAGGGCGCACCCATTGGCGCAACTATTTGGGAAACAGTCGCGCCAATGACACAAACCATTTTTTGTAAAAAATGAAAGTCACAAACCCCAATAATTCACAAATTCAAGCTTCAGAAATGGCTAATACTATCATATGAATGCGTTTATAGGTAGAAAGCAGCAAAATGGTGATCGAATGGAAAGAACAAGAACACAGCAAAGAAGACAAGCTTGCCATGGAGAATGAGAGATGCATGGAAGTTCTCAGAGACTATGGACTGAAGAAGTTCTTCTTGACACCATGTCCCCATGCTCAACCGGAGCTGCTACAATATTTGATCAGCATATGGGATGAGGACCAAGAAAATTTCATCCTTCGAGATCAGGAACTTGAAATTGATGTTGGTGACGTCTACTTTATCATAGGATTGTCGCAGAGGGGAGCAGCACCGATCCTAACCAGTACCTAGCCTTGCATGGAGAGTATGTCCATGGTGATGGACAGAGTATGTCGAGGGGCATGGAAGGGAAGAGGAAGTGGGAAATTTGATATCCAAACTATCCCAGACATAGCACTAAAGTTAGTGCTACATACCATCACACGAGCTGCGAGATCGCAAGCATCGCACGAAGCAAAAAAAACATAGTTTCTTCTTGCTATAGACTGTTTGACACCGATCATCTAAAAATGGGCAAAGGTCGTGACCATAAACATGAAACACCAGATAACAAAATGCAAGAAGGGAAATTGAATCAATTTGGTTATGGGTCTATCCTGGTATCATTCTTCCTCGAACGACTACCAAATTTTCAGCGTCACGAGGTCATATTCCCAACACCACCAGCGAGAGAACCATGGATGGCCCGATGGGCGTCTTTGATGCCAAGGGCAGGCAACGATCAATAGATGTCTTGGAGACCAGATTTATTTGATTAGCTCCACTGACAGTTGATCTTCATGGAGGACTGGCCCTACTCTGGTATATATTTTACTGGTGATCTAGACCTCCCACTCATGGTGGGAGAGGATTAGGATGAAGATTTGGGTAAGACTCATTTTTAATTTTCATGAGTGTTATGATTTTTTTTTAAAACTATGTATGTTCCGACATTAAATCTAGGTATTTGCAAATGTCGACCCAGAGGTACCCACGAGTATGTCTCCGATAGCGAGGTGAATTCCTCGTGATTTCGACCCTCATGGTGAGGGAAGCGAGGAAGAGGAGCTCGTGCACAACCTAGAGAGGATCACACGTGGAGTCTCGGATTATGCACGATTCGACGATGTTCCTCACGCCTATCAGAGACATATCGTAGGGGTGCCAAGTCGTATTCACCGCTTGCCGAGTCGGCTTGTATGGGCAGTGACATGCTACCATGAGCAACACGTTGATTAGATACCTAGGCTTTATATCTGCATTTTTTGAGAGACATGGTGTATCAGGATGTAATAGAAACAAACATATTTTTTGAATGTATGATGCACACTGATGCAAACACGCGATATAGATATATATATATATATATATATATATATATATATATATATATATATACATCTATTTTCCTATATGGATCTTTTTCACATGATGATGATTTTACAAATTACGCAAATGTCTATCTAATACAATGTTAGCCACTGTATCAGTTAATGCATTCATTCGTCTAGGAATATGTTGATATGTGATAAAATAAAAATATCTTTCCAACAAATGAATACACAATTACAATCTCAAAATGTATGGGTTTCTAACGAATAATGACCATTGAGTTGTAGAACAACAAGCTGTGAATTTAGATTTACAAGAAATGCGTGTATGCCGAGATTAATTGCCTCGGTTAATAGTTCAAGGACAGCACTATATTCAATGACATTGTTTGTATTTTTTCCTAGACAAATACCTTGCAATTCTATCAAATCACCAACAAGATCACAGATTACCCAGGCTGCTGAAGACAAATTCCTGGTACTGCGGGAAGCACCATCCACGAAACTGACATAAGGGGAAATAGACATCTGCACAAAATAAGCAAGACCCAAATAAGCAGGAAAATGCTCGCAAATCACACCAAATCAAAACATGTACAAAAATGAAAAAAAAATTATGTACATAAACCATGCATGAATGACTCACGGATAATACTTTTTGAGATACAACCCATTTCTGGGTTTTTCTAAAAGATAACCTTTGTAATCAATGAGCTCATAGGCCCCATTCTGCAATACGCATTTGACAATGTAAGGCCCATGCCACATGGGTTGAAATTTCCCTGCCCCTAGCTCATCATGAGCTTGGTCATACAGGAGGATGAGATCTCCTTCAATGAAAGAATTAGGGGAAACTGATTGATCAAAATGAGCTTTGACCCACTTTTTTTGTGCTTCAATAACAAGAGCAGTAAAGTGACGAGTTTCATCCAACCTTTCAAGATAAAGGAGACGCTATTCTTCTCATGAATTTTTCGGTAGTAATTCAACAGCCAACTTGAGCGAAGGTATTTCACATTCAATCGGAAGACTAGCTTCCAGACCGTAAACCAACTTAAAAGGGGTGAATTTGGTTACACTCTTAACTAAGGTTTGGTATGCCCAAAGAGATGAAAATAATAGGAGATTCCAATTGGATTTATGGATCCCTATTGTACGCTGAAGCATGGTAACAAGAACTTTTTTCATGACCTCAACTTGGCCATTGGCTTGAGGATAGTATGGTGTTGAGCTTCCGTGATGTAGACCCAACTTGGAAGTCAACTCGGCCACCATGTAATGCTGAAAATTGGAACCATGATCGGTAACAATGGCTTGAGGGACACCAAACCTAGCAATGAAATTATTGAATATGAATTGAACAGTTGTCTTACCATCAGCGGCAAGTGTAGGCATTGCTTCGGCCTATTTTGGGAAGCAGTCTACGGCTACGATAATATAAGCATGCCCCCCGGCCGAGTGAGTGTTACACGTCATAAAATCAATGCCCCACTTTGCAAAGGGACCAATGGTAATGACAGGATGAAGAGGTACAAGTAGCGGATGCATCTTGCATTGATAAACCTGGCAATCATGACATTTAGGAAGCGCGACAATGCAGTCTTTGAAGATAGAAGGCCAGAAATAACCAGCGTGAAGAATATTTTGCACAGTGGCATAACCAGAGATGTGACTGTCACAGGCTCCACTGTGACAATCATTAAGGACTTTCTCAACATCCTTGAGGATCAAAAATTGACGGAGAATGGAATTCACTCGGACACGATAGAGGGTATCCCTGACTATACAATAAGGTTGTGACTGATGACGGATGCATCGGTAGGCATCCTTCATTAACTCAGATCTGAAAGTAGAATTCTGGAGATAAATGATGATATCACCGTACCACGAATTGAGGGTGCTAATCAAGAAAAGCATATCATCTAGAATGTATTCCTCAGAACGAGACGGAGGAGAGTCTGAAGGGAGGGAACAAATCAAATCAGAAAATACTAGTGACTTCTTCGACTTGGGAGTAGTAAATTCCAAATAGAACTCTTGGAGGATGACAATCCACTTTGATTATTCCCTCCCAGCAATTTTCGAGACAATATATAGGTCATGGGGTTGCAATCGGAAATCACAGTCATCGTACACAAAAGAATATAATGACGAAAATGCTAAACGACTTGAACTGCAACTAATGCTAACTTCTAGACGTGTGCATAGTGCGTCTCGAGGTCGAGAAGGTTACGATACAAGTAATAAATAACATGCTCATTACCATCATCATCATCTTGTACCAAAAACATGGCAATCATATTGAAAGAGGCGGCTAAATAAGGGAAAAATCATGGTGATAGTTAGGAGGACATAATATAGGAGTGTTGACAAGAAACATATTCAGGGCCTTAAAAGGCTTTTGATCAATCTCATCCCAACATAATGGGATGCCCTTTTTTAATAATTGTGTGTATCCTCTAGCCACTTCTACATAGTTAGGTATAAAATGACATAGAAAATTAGCCTTACCTTGCAAAATCTGCAACCGATGTAATGAGGAGGGAGAGGGGAGATTGATAATAGCCTCTACCTTGAGTGGATCGACGCAAATTCCATCTTTGGATATGATAAACCCTAAGATTGTACTGAAATCAACGCAGAAGACGCACTTGTGAGGATTAAGCCTAATATTGTAACGTCAACAATGAAGAAAAATCTGACGAAGATGGTCAAGATGGTCCATGCGGTTAGCTGAATGAGCAGGAATATCATTTAGATAAGGTTGAACGATGTGATGAATGTCATGAAAATCATACCACATCTCTCTCTAAAATGTAGCCCCAGCATTATTTAAATCAAAAGGGAACTTCTTATATGTGAAATTACCCCAAGGATAGATAAAGGAAGTCTTATGTTGAACAGTCGGGAGAATGTTAATTTGATTGTAACTAGAAAAACCATCTATTAAGGAAAATATCTCACTCCTAGCACAGTCATCAATGATTTGATCGATAAAAGGAGTAGGATAATTATCCTTGGGACAAGTTCAATTAATATCATGATAATCAACACACACACGAATAGTTCCCTACTTTTTATCTACACAAACAATATTAGAGACCCATTCTGTCAAAGGAATCGGATAAATAAAACCAGCTGTAAGAATTTTTTCAACTTCGCTCTTGATGGAAGCAGCTTTTCTAGGGTGCACCGGACGAAGATGTTGGCGAACAGGTTTTGAACCACAATAAGTAGGAATTTCATACACCACTATACTAGGATCAATGCCAGGAATTTATTTGTAAGACCATGCAAGGACATCACGAAATTCGCGGAAAAGGCTAGTATAAACTTGGACTTCATTAGAAGAGCAAGTAACCCCAATATGGATTTTCTCAATAATTCCCGATTTAACAGAAATGTTAATAGGCATCATCTGTGTAATGTTATTCAAGTTACCTTCTATAAATATGTCATGTGTCAAAACATGTAATTGAAGCGGAGGAGAAGGAACCTGATATGCAAACCGCTCGAGACAAGTAGACATGGCCCCGAGGCCAGACATAAACAAGGAATGATGATGACCATCATCCCATGGCAGATCCTCAAGAGACATGGTTTCCACGATGGATTCATCAGAGGGAAACACTTCTTTCAAAGGATCGAGCGAATCTGAATCACCAAGCCAGGGGGATTGAGAACAAATGTCAAGAGACATGCTCAAAGGATCATAATCAGAGGACATAGGTTCCGAAGCAGCAATGAGTTCACAATAATAAATCTCAATCGGACTCAAAGGCATTTAATCTCCAAAGGAATCAATCTATTCAGGGGAAGGAATAATCCATGGGTCATCAGATCGAGAGGTAATATGAATCTGAATATTATTCGGTGGAGGAAGAGAAAAAAATACCCATAAGGGCAAGATCTTTAAAAAGACCCAGCCCTACGCTCTCGTAGGGAGTAGGAATCTTATCCACATACAAAACGTTGTTCTTGGAAGAAGAGGTGAATAAAGACAATTGATCAACAGTAGCACTCTTTTATTCATGTGGAAATTTCAAAACATGAAAGAGAGTGGACGAAGCACATAACATGGTGTGAGTCCAACTACGATCGAGGATAATATTATAATTGAGTTTAGCATTAACGATTTGGACCTTGACATTGACTGTCTTCCCTTTCAAAGTAACCGGTAAACTAGCGAGAACACCTAAAGGTTTTGATTCTCTTCCATCAAATTCTTCTAGGGCATTTGGTGATGAATTCAGGGCTAGAGAACTAATATCTTTCCAACACAAAGATTACTTGACACAGGTTGATACACCTTTGTCCACAACTACTCGATGGATGTCGAGACCATTAATAACAACCTGAATAATGAGCAAAATCTGATGCGGAAGTCGTGGAACGAAATTCTCTAGGTCGAAAGCAAGAAGGCTAGCATCAACAGGATTGACCCCACCAATCACAGATAATAAAGCTCTTCGTTGTGAAGGACAACTCTGAAGTACTTCTAGGGCAGACATCATATATGGCGCCTAAGCCAAATCCTCAAAAATATTGTAATGGTGAGTGGCACAGGCGTTGGGATTAGAAGAAGACTTATGGAGGACACCTTTGGAAGGTGGTCACATAGCAGATTCAACATTGGGCCTTTCAATTTCAAGAGGACCATCAGTGATCTCCTTCCCCATGGCCTAACAAGATCCAGTATAAAAATTCGACCAAGTACCAATAGAAACGGTTGCAGAACCGTTCATCATAAACACCTGAGAGCCAAATGGGGAAGACGACTGAGGTTGCTCTACCATCTGAGTCTGCTGAGATGGGAAAGGTTATTTAAGAATGGTCAGAGTTCCCTAGATGCCTTTGAGTAATCGACTCACTTCATACTGTCGAGGATAGTCTTTGTTGAAGTGCTACTCATCACAAATCAAACAAGGGTACTTCGGTTTACGTTGAGAACCATTGCCAGCACGAGATTTCTGAGAATCATGTCTCGGGGTATCGGCTTTGGCCTTACCTTTACCCTTCTTCTTACCTTTAGAAGAATTATCCATAGGATTGGCCTGAATGGCATTAAATTCTGTTGGCTTACCAGAATTCGAAGTAGACTGAGAAGCAATATTATTGGAAGAAGCAGAATTCGGTCTCCTAGTGTTTGAAGATGAAGACTTCTGAGAAGTCTGAGACACAAAACCAATAATACCATTGAAAAATTGAGTCACTGGTGGTTTAGAAGTTCCAGGTCGGGGAGCATCAGGCAATATATCATATAATGCACCAGACTAAGAGTACACAAGATCAAGGCACTGGGCTTCGTAAGCAATGGCTTGTTCCTCGGTTACACATGCCCCCATAGCGATGTCTTTAGAAATTTGATTTACAAAGGAGGTGGTGAACCAATGAGTTAGAAGCTGATCAGGAATTTCAAATTTGATCATGTGACAACGACGTTGCAACTCATGAATATGATCTGAGATATGAGTATCTTGGTCCTATTTCAATGAAGTGAGGAGGTGCGTCCCGATCTCATAATGGAATGGTAACTGAAAATGCGTAAGGAACACCATGGATAAAGAATTTAAATATTGGAAGATGCCATGAGATAGCTCAATGTACCACTTTGCAGCGGCACCAATAAGAGTTTGTTGCGAAAGACAGAGTCTAATAGAATCATTAACTCAAGAGTTAGAGGAACACCACAAATGTTAAGTCATAACATGCGCTCCGGGGTCTTCACCAGACTTTCCCTCAAAATTAGGACAATTACCAGAAATCTTGGTCGGAACTGCAGGCCAATACGAGTTATGAAGAATGGGATCATTCATCAATTTTGACACATCAGGTAATTCCAACATAGCAAGAAATGATAATTGAGTATTGAAAGTCATCGGAGGTCTTTGATAAGGACCTGCATGTACATTCCACCCTGTTAGAGTGATATTATATCTCCACACATTCTTTCCTGAAGGATTCAGATCATAGGGATTAGAAGCAGGATAATTCGGTTGATATTGGGGTCGAGGACCAGGATATTGAGTCAGAGTAGACCACTAAGGTCCTTACTGAGCAACGTATGGAGTCTGTTATGGAATGTAAGCATGGATTTAAGGTTGATTATATAAGGGTGAATTTTGAGGGTAAGGAACTCGAGGCATACTATATATTGGTTGATATGAAGCTTGAGGGTAGTAAGTGCCTTGCGGTTGAGCAGGCTGCTAAGCGGGTAAACCTGGCTGAATATAAACAGGTACAACATGCTGCAGAAATGATGGAACTGGCTGAGGAGCAGTGTGGATCAGTTGCTAAGCATTGTGAACTGAATATTGAGGGCCACCGGGTTGGCCTTGTGGGAAAGGTTGGCCCGATGGTTTTGTTGGACTAGGTTGTCCCTGATAACTAGGTTGACCCGGAGAAGTACCATAGGGTTGTCCTAGTTGCACAACATTTTTGCCATATTGAACATGTGACTACAGTTGTAGTGCAACAAGTTTTCCTTGTGGTCCGTAGATTTTCCTCCCAGGAGCATAAGATATTCCTAGTTGATTCTGAGGTTGACCTGAGAGACCGAAGGGTTGTCCATGTTGGACCAAATTTTTTCCTTGTAAAGTTTGGCCTTGTGGACCGTACGATTGTCCCTATGGACCAGAGGCAGAGCCCTACTGAGCTAAAGTTTTTCCCACAAGGTGTTGTCCTTGCAAGCCAGAGGGTTGCACAGGCAAGGTAGGTCTAAAATGAGAAATGATCTGATAAGGATCAGTAGGAGGAAAATAGACTAGATTACCATGCTCATCATAATGAAGCAGAAATGAATAAACAAGGTTACCGACAGCATCATAGTGATGAAAAAGAGGATTACAAGGAGCCTTGGGCTACCCGGAACCCTGAGAGCTCTACTGCTGAACAACTAATAGATACTCTTCAAAAGTAAGACCACCCGGAATCATAGGGGTAGTGGAAACAAAAATAGAAGCAGGCGCAGCCTCCGTCGAGGGAGCATAATGTTAGTGAATATCCAACATCTCCTCGTCAAACACATAGGTAGAAACCATAGGCATGGTAGAGGTAGACGAGATTTCAATGGCACGGGTTTGTGAGCTACCTGTGCCAGAATTAACATGCCATGTAGGATTAATAAAAATATACCTGTAGGTGTGAAAATATCCTATCGAATGACGGGTAACAATAGGTGTGGATGAAGCCACACAGACTGTCGATTGGACTAGAATAGATGTAACAGTAACCAAGAAACTAGGTGTCGAAGGTGATAGTCCTAATGACGGAAGGATCGAACTCTGAGGAGGAGTTACTGTACTATATTGCGCAATGGAGGCAACACCAAACATAATCTGACTCAAGGACCTAATTCCAAGTGGAAGGGACACCGATGGTAGAGAAGACTGAGTAGATACATGAGGGACATCTTCTAGAAAAAGCTGATATTCTCCTATAGAAGTAAGCATTCCTTCACTACCAACAGGACTAGATGAGTCCATGTCTGACTCCGTCGTAAGGTCTTCAAAAAGACTATGGGGGCTAGGAGGCACAACAACAGCAAAAAGTGGCGAGCCTGACGTAAGAAGAGGAAAATCTCCTTCTTCCCCAAAACTAGACCAAGCACCAGAAGGAGGAAAATTGAACTCAACTTCCTCTTCAGGAGGAGATCCAGTAGCAAGAGGCAAGACAGACGGGAGAATAGGCTGTGAGAACTCAATATACCTAGTGGACTAAGGATTTTCAAAAGAAACATTCGGGAAAGAACTACCACTAGGAGTAAGTGAGGATGACAAAACCGTTGGTTCTGCCACCATGATTGTATATCAAAACATAAAGGAAAATAGAGAAACAATCAAGGACTCCAAGATCAAAACCAATGAAAAAAAACATGCCAAGTAATACAACTTTAAAGGGTATGTAATCAGAGGTGATTAATTTTATGACACTAAAACCATAGTTTGTTGTTTCATTTTTAAAGAGTCAAGAAACAGGCCAAAGATGACTCTAGTCGCTTTCAATTTTAAACGAGCGTGAAAGGACAAGTGCTCAAAGATCTCTTCTCTTTTTAAAGAGTCATGAAAATATCAAAATGACTACTTTGGAATACTAAGAAAGAGGGTGTACCAGGTTTCCGTGAAATGCCATATACACCTTGGTGATCAAATGAAACAGAAATGACCAAGGACTTGACGTACGTGCAGGTAGCCTCCCCGAATGTTTTTTTCAGTGTATCATGGTTACAAGGTGGCAGACTTGACTTATTATGGATAAAAGGATTGCAACCTAGAGGGGTATCCATTTATATACTCGACGGTATGGGGAGCACAAGTCCGTACTAGCACTGTCTAAAGCCAGATGGTGAATGACAGCTACTAGGTTTTAAGATGTCAGAACATGTCTCTAGCCTAGACGACTAAAAATGTTTCGTTATGTTTCAATGCTTCCTTAGGTTACTTAAATAAATTTTAAAGTTGATCTTGGATTATGTTTTAGTTTTAAGGTCTTATCGATTTTGGATCTCAAAATTCATAAATGCAAGCTATATGCAAATGAACATCATTTCTGATTCAATGAATGTTATTTCTGAGAAGGATGGAGATATTTGAAACAAAAGAAAACAACGAGACTATGCGAAGAAATCCCCTAATGCATCTAACAGAATCTAATGAAAATGAAACTCTTTCCTAGATAAGAAGATGCTAGTTATATATGCAAAAGAGTATTTCACTTTCAATGCAAAGAAAGAATGAAAAATATGTTTTTTATTTTTCAATGAAATAAGGACATGACGCACTAATTACATGAAAAATCAAAACGAACACTAGCTTAAGTGTTGCATAGGAATCGAAATTGAATGACTCGATAAAACGCAAAGCAAACACAAGAAAGCACTCAAACTAATGTCACAATATTTCAAATAAAGAGAAAGTTTTCAAAATGATCAAAACCAGCAATGTAATCTATGCTTGGAGCAATAAGGTGAAGAATCAATCGAAAAATGAAATGACTCTGCAACCAAAGGAATCACTTAAAAAGATCAAGAAAACTAAGTGCAATAAATCCACAGATGAGACTGACAACAATCAAACTGACTTGATTTTCGAATAGAAGGCTCAGTGCACTAGGACCCCTAGAAACCATAAGGCCTCAATTGAAACTAATAAGAATATGGACGAACGACTGAGAAAAGTAAGTTGACAGTAATCAAAACCATTTGAAAGGCATAATTACACATAAAAAATAACCCAGAAGCAAGCACAATTGACCAAAAAACTCATCAAGGAGGTCAAACAAATTCCTACAGGAGTTGGCTCGATTGTAAGGCTATAATCCACGCCATATAGGGGTGGGCACGACTGGAAAAAGAGAAATCTATGCAAATCGGCATGATTGTTCAGAGAAAAACCGTGCCAAGCCAGATAACTATGGGAAAAAGAGGAAAAACCAAAACCTAATGACCAGAGGTCAATCTTGACACTTTGGAGCTGAAAAAAAGATGGAAACTAAGCAATAAAACCAGAAAATATAGATAATTAAATCAATAATAGAAACTAACCCAACAAAATGAAACGACAAACTCGCACTGAACCCAAGTGGAGTCGGAAATTTGTTAAGCAAGTAAATCCTCTCTGCAGACAGAGACGATCCCTTTAGCCCTAGAGTGGGTCTAGAAACAAAGGGACATGATAAAGTGTCATTTCCTAATTATTGAATGAACAAAGGACATGGTAGATCAACCTACCTGGAATCCAATGACGTCATTGTTGCTGTAGTGGTGGTGGCCTCTCGCTCATGCCTTGGAAAATCACAATACTTTTTCCATTACGCTTGGATACTTGCATATAGAACAAGAAAAAATAACAACATACAACATAATGGTTTCACTCATAACTATTAGCTAGTCTAAGAGGGCTAAAAATATTGCATTAAATAAACTTTGTAACACAAAATTGGAACCAAACAGTAGTCATGTATATAGATGAATAGAAGGAAGAGTTACAACCAATGCTTTGGCACCATAGTCTCCTCCAGCAAGGTTCAGCCAAAGCGCGTCTCATATGCTTGTCAGGGAATTCAGACAGGATGAAGGCATGGACTCAAGCTTCCTCAACATAATTCCTTCTTATTCTATATTCTCTAGTAATTCAGCTATAGTATGTTTAATTCTCCAAGTTCAGCTAGCTTGTTCTAAGAGAGATAGCTTCTTTTATAGAGGAAAAGGAGGAGGTTAGGATCCCTACAAAGGTGGGAGGAAGGCTTATCTTTTAGGGAGTTCCCATAAGAGGTGGAAAACATAAACCTAAAGGAGGGAGTCTGTGGTTTATCAGTTCAACCACTCCCAATGACTCATCCTCGAGGTGGTTGGAGTGGAATCTCCACCTCTAATTTTAGAAAAAAATCCATAAATAGCTTGGCACTAGTGGAAAACTGGGATGGAGCGCTAGGTGGCACGAGGCCCAGTGTTAATCATCCTCTTCGGTGTGAGGGCATAACTGACTACCCGCACCAAGGAAAAAACAAGGGTTTTTGAGTCTCTGCTCAAGGAATTGTCAATAGAAGGAATATTACTCTCATGTAAAGGCACACAATAAAGGTCTTTGCAGGGCATAACACTGCTTATTGGTCATGGAAATTACCCTCCAATGGGTGAGATGGGGATTGCAGGGATAGTGAAAAAATGTTGTGTAACAGATGGAACCAAGTTTTAGTTATGTTGGCAATACGTCGCTCTTAAACATGGCACTTGTCTGCATTCGTGTTGGGGTGGGGACATCTCATTTTGTCATTTTTTCCTTCATGGTTTTGCTTAATCTCTTTTGACTTCTCATCTGCTCTTTTCCACATCATGATGACCTCAGATCCTTTGATGTCAAATACTGCCAAATCCAGTGTCATGCTGTTCAAGAGAAGTTTGCCTCTACAGTTTTCAACCTCCCTCTAATTCTCTGTTGGTCCTGTTCATCATCATGTTCCTCTGTCTCATATTGATGATGTGGCAAACATTATGGCCCACCTTCGATCAAGTCACTTCCTGTCAACTTCAGCTCATTATCCAAGAATTTGATCTAGAGACTCTATTCTACTACCTTGGAGCCTACATACCTTAATGGCAGGTTTTTCGCATTCGACGCAAGGTCCACATCATTGGCCTTCGATCGAGTGATTCTACGGGTGCTCGATGCCAGATCACTGTTCACATTTCATGGATTTTACCGGTTGTACCCTGAGAGCCATTATCATTATTGGCAGTTTCTCTTGTGCCTGTTAAGAGCTTTCATCATTGGCTAGTAATCAAGTGACTTTCTTGCATGTTCGACTTTAGCTCATATATTTTCATGCTTTAATTTGTACTTTTTCAAGTCGAGTTAGAGCGTAAGACCCTGGATTTTGTCTAATAAAATCTAGGTTGCATATTTTGGTGGATTATCATGACTTATTGCATGAATCTTTTGATCGGATGGCTGCATCCATACCTTGGATCTCAGTTTTTATGTATACTCCATTATGGATGGCTGCACCCATAGCACATGTTCATGTATCAGAGATATCAGTTGTATTCGTAATTGCAAGTTTTCTGACAGTAGTGTTTGGTTCAAACGCATTCTCATAAAGAATTTCGCCCCTCCCTCTCCCTCAGACCTCATGATTTATGGGGCATCTATTACACATCATTTTTTCACTGTCCCTGCAATCCCCATCTCTCCCATTGGAGGGTCATTTCCATGATCAATAAGCAGTGTCATGCCTTGCAAACACCATCATTATGTGCCTCTACATGAGAGTAATATTCCTTTTGTTGACAATTCCCTGACAAAAGACTCAAAATCCCTTGTTTTTTCCTTGGAGCAGGTAATCAGTTATGCCATCGCATTGAAGAGGAAGATTAACAATGGGCCACGTGCCAGATGGCACTCTATCCCAGTTTTCTGCCTGCGCCAAGCTACTTATGGATCTTTTTTTTTAAATAGAGTGGAAATTCCACTCCAACCACCTCAAGGATGAATCGTTGGGAGTGGTTGAACTGATAAACCATAGACTCCCTCCTTTAGGTTTATGGTTTCCACCTCTTATGGGAACTCCCTAAAGGATAGGCCTCCCTCCCACCTTTGTAGGGATCCTAACCTCCTCCTTTTCCTCTATAAAAGAAGCTATCGCTCTTAGAACAAGCTAGCTGAACTTGGAGAATTAAACATACTATAGATAAATTACTAGAGAAGATAGCATAAGAAGGAATTACATTGAGGAATATTGAGTCCATGACTTCTAAGAGAGCTTGAGTTAATGCCTTCATCCCATCTGAATTCCCTGAGGAGCATTTGAGACACGCTTCAGCTGAACCCTGCTGGAGGAGACTGCGACGTCAAAGCATTGGTTTTAACTCTTCCTTCTATTCATTTATATACATTTCTATTGTTTGGTTTCACTTTTGTGTTACGAAGTTTATTTAATGCAATATATTTAGCCCTCTTTGACTGGCTTATAGTAATGAGTGAAACCATTATGTTGTATGTTGCTCTTGTTTCTTGTTCTATATGCAGGTATCCAAGCGTAATGGTGGAAGGATTGTAGTTTGGCAAGGCAGGAGTGAGAGTCCATCACCACTACAGTAACAATGACAGCGTTGGAGTCCAGGTAGGTCGATCTACCGTTTCCTTTGTTCATTCAATAATTAGGAAGCAACACTTTAACATGTCCCTTTGTTTCTAGACCCACTCTAGGGATAGAGGGATTGTCTCTGTCCGTAGAGAGGATTTACCTGCTTAACAATATGTAGAAAAGACCATAATATGAAAAGGTAGGTTGGGAGCCATCCTTTTCACAGAAAGATTCAACAGTCAGTTGGAGAAACTAGCTTAAGGGACACCAAATCTCCTAGTCTTCGAACACCAAGTTGAGAACCTACATAAAGACAAGCAACGAACACTACCCAAAAATCTTCCTACAAGGATATGTCAACATAATAACAATTATGGATAATATATAAGCAACATCAACAACATGAACGATAGTAATGAACATCAACAATATAGAGGAAGGGAATAAAATTTTGTATTTTAATAAAATGACATACATAAATGATATACCTAAGGGCATAAGAGCCTTCGCCTCTTCATCTAGCAACCTAGTTTCCTCCTCCTAGAAGGATGACCACATAGAAATAATAGAGCTCTTGTGCAATAGTATGATATCTAGATATAGCTTTCCTCTTAACATGAAAAGTACATATAAGCCTTTTGGCATGGCTAGGAGAATGAATCTAGAGGCTTAGGGGGAAGAGAGTTTATGAAAATTCAATGATAATTTTCCTGTAGCCAACTCATAAAGTTAATTAGTTGATCTCATCTCCTCAACTGTAATTCCTCCTCCCACATTACCCACTTTACAAGCTCTCTAGGGTAAACATGAGAGGATTTTCACTATGATATGACTTGACCTCCAAGTTCTAGTTAAGGAAGTGGGCCCTACAAAGTGACAACAAATTGACATCCTAGAGGGACTATAGACCACTCATGAGCCTGCGAACCACCCCAAGTGATCAATGCCTCACTAGGATTTCCACTAGGATTTTCCTCCAACTGCATGCATAAGAGTACATGAATGTGGTTATGAGGCTCTAACCACATCCATAAGCCTCTTTTCATGTGGTTATGACCCTAATTTCTTAGTTAAGTGTGTGTGGCCTCCATATCTATGCCATGTTTTTAGGAACACCTCCAAACCACTGCCCAAAATTGCATGTAACTTTCAATAATTATGTTTAAGATGACAACAATGCCAACAATTTAAACTTGAACAAGATCTTAACCAAGACATGCCCAGTACACAACAAACATTTCATCAAGCATATGTTAAACATGAAATCTGCAGGTCATGAATAAATATCTGATCATAAACTTTTGCATTTCATCTGAGAATCACTAAGAAGGCTCTAAACCCTATTTATCTATCTACAACAAAACTTGTTAGTTTGTACATTCATCGGCCATCAAGTAACTTAACAAATCATGAACAAGAGCCATATCTAGAGAACATCATATAACCAGGCATATAACTAGAATATAACCAAAATCGAGACCATAAAGAATCATCCATAAGCTCAACATGACAACCAGTACAGGTGCTCATATATCACAATAGGAAAATAAATCTCATTAACATATGAAAATTTCAACCAAGTCAAGGACTTTCAAGTACCACCCAACCATATATTGGGCTCAACCAAATCTCGCTTTCATCCAATAACCCTCGTGCCATATTCCAAGCATGAATGTGGTTTCATAAGAGTTAAACCAAAATAAATTCAACGAGGCATTCTAGAGTCAAAACCATCTTAACTCTCAAACACAATTATCTCACTTATACGGTCCAAAAATCACTAACATCAACTGGATTGGTCTCTACCCAAGATGTATAGGGCTCCAAGAACTATTAATACAACCCATAACCTCTAGGTAACTTGAGATATTCTAGGGCTCTAGAGCGTTTTTCCCAACCCCAAGTATGTAGGGACTAGTAACTCAACCCATAGACTCCAACGAACCCAAGTTGTTCTAGGGCTGCAAAGCATTTGTTCCAACCCACAACCATAGGGAACATGAAAACCAATCATAAAATCCATGAATTTGGAACCCACTACACCATGACTATCTGGGAAATGGAAAGGAAATGCAAAAGACATTTTCAATCCAGGAAAATATCCATGCCAATGAGAAAACAAAACCAAGGAACCACATGCATATAAAATGCATCCAAAAAGCAACAAGGGAACCACACATACAACCTGTTACATGTAAAGTATCTCTAATGTAGCATTTGATTTAATTGCCACCTTCTGCTCCCTTTCTTTCCTTCGCTTTCTTTGTCCAATCCAAGTGAATGGTAGAGTTCTCCAAGCGTGCTCCAAGAATTCTCTAAGTGTGCAAGAGTATGAGAGAAAAATCAATAAGAGGTAAGCTCAAAATTGTGAAAATCTAGAACTAAAAAAAATATATCAATTGTTTCTTTGATGCCTTTTTATCATTGGTGTCCCCTTTTTCTTTCGTTTTCCATCAGTTTTCCTCTAATTTCCCTTGCATACAAATTTGTGTCTCCTCACCTTCCTTTTCTCCTATTTTCCTTATTCCTCATAATTAAATGTCAATTATTGCATGTTTTCCCTTTCCAATTATTTTTCCAATTTCCATATCCATTATTAGACCACAATTGATGTCCACTATAATGTTTTCCCACCATTGAACTTGGAATATGTGTCCCATTACCTTGGTAGTATTTTATTTACATGGAAAACCAACTAGGGGATGTTAAAAACCCCTCCCCCATGGGGAAACACCATCCTAAGTGTTAAATGATGCTTATAACTAGCAACAAATTTTTCCCAAGGATATTTATAACACATCTTGATACATCATTTACATCATATCAAATTGTTTAAACCATGAACAACATATTTCTTATTGAAGTTGTCAGGCTAAGAGGTCAATCCACAAGATGAATTGTGTTTTTGTATTTAGGATGAACATAAATATATACATGGAGGGATATACTCTTGGGATTTATCTCCTAGTGTCTCTTCATATTCCAAATCTCCTTATTTTATATTTACATTATTTTACATTTTCACCCAATCCCAAGGATTAGGTGTCAACATTCCCCCCTTAATCTGAAGGGGATGTTGGTGAGTCTAAGCATCATTCTGAATATTTAAAACGTTTCTCTTCCAAGAGATTTGGTGAATATGTCTAAAATATTCTCATTTTTATAACAATGGCATTCATGGAAATTCTTGGCATCAAGATGATGTTGAAACAGATGGAATTTTATATTTATGTGCTTCGTTCGATCATGGAAATTTGGGTTCTTGGCCAAATTTATCGCAGAAGTATTGTCAATCATGAGGGCAGTTGAATGCCCTTGTTTCTCCTGCAAATATTCTATAATTTTCTTGAGCCACACAATTTCCTTTGTTGCTTCAGCTATTGCCACATATTTTTCCTTGGTTGTGAAATCTGCTGGAACTAATTGTTTGCATTATCTCCTAGAGACAACTCCTGATCCAAGACACATAGCATAACATGCAGTAGATACCCCAGTTTCTTTTTCTCCATTGAAGTATGAATCAGAGTATCCAATCAAGCTTAAGTCTCCCACCTGTGTATATGTGAGTCCAAAATCTTGCGTCCCCTTCAAGTACTTTAGAACTCTTTTTGAAATAGACCAATGTCTCTCACAAGGATTTTGCATAAACTTGGAGAGGATTATAGTAAAAAATGAAATGTAAGATCTGGTAGTAGTCAGGTAGTTGAGACTTACACTTTGTTGCATCATCAGATTATTTTCCTTCAATGGATGTGAGATTCAAGTTATGTTCCATTGGAGTAGTCAAAGGATTGCACTCATCCATGCCAAACATGTTCAAAAAATATCCAATGTAATTCTTCTAAGGGATAAATATAAACTTCAAATGTTGAGTTACTTAAATACCAAGTTAGTAGTGAACATATCCCAAGTCAGTCATTTCAAAACATTTCCTTAATTCCTTATCTATGGATACAATGTAGCTTTCACTGTCCCCTGTCATCAAAATATCATCTACATACACCACAATATATATATATATATGTGTGTGTGTGTGTGTGTTTTTCCAAATTTCTTGACAAATAAAGTTACATCATAAAGATCATAATGTTTGAATTTGAGTTTGAGAAGATTCTCAGTTAACTTCTCATACAAGGCTTGCAGTGTGTGCTTGAGGCCATACAATGATTTTACAAGTTTTCATACTTTTTGTTCTTGGCCCTTCACAACAAATCCTTCTGGCCGGGACATAAAAAAATTTATTTCAGATCTCCATTCAAGAGAGCAGGTTTTATATCCATTTGATGTACTTTCCAATTGTTCCGAGCTACCAAGGAAAAGAGCATCTTGATGGTATGCCATTTTTCTTTTGGGGAAAAAGTGTCCTCATAACCGACCCCTTATTTCTATGCAAAACATTTTTCCACAAGCCTGCCTTTGTGCTTTTCAAGTGAGCCATCAAATTTATACTTGTTCTTATAGACCCACTTGTAGCAAATTGGTTTGGTTCCCAATGGAGGATCAAACAGATTCCAGGTGCCATTATTTGTCAAGGCATCATATTCATTATGCATCCCTCATTTCGATTCATCATGAGAAGTGGCTTCTTTGAAGGAAATTAGTTCCAAATATTCATAAAAATTTAGTTCACAATCATAAGAGACATAAATATCAACAAGTGAATTAGAATCATCTACATCACCTCCATTTTTCCTAGTGGAACTCCTAAATCCTTTCTTCTAACCTCATCAGGATGAATATTTTCAAGTGTCTTTGTCAATTATTTTGGAGTACCTTTCTGAGATGGCCAGGGATTCTCAGTTGACTGTGTTGGGGTTGAATCAAGATTTGGTATCCCAATTTTGTCAATCACATCACTCAAAGTGTCATCTGTGGTTGGAGATTCATGATGGGGAGAGAGTTCTTTAGAAGAAGATTCCACATATTGATCTAGTATAGGAATCCCCCCTTCAAGATGTGGAATATGATTATAAGATTCTTTAAATGACTTTGCATGCCCGAATCTATCCAAGCAATCAAGCTGTCGCTCAACAACATTGTCATTGTTGGAATATTCAAGAAATATGACATCTCTAGATAATACAAACTTCTTATTAACTTCGTCATAGAGACAATATTCTTTGGAGGTATTTGAATACCCCAAGAAGATACACTTACGACTCATTGCACCAATTTTATTTATGTGTTCCTTAGATATCAAGGCATAATAGGTGGAACCAAAAACCCTAAGATGTTTTACCCAAGGTATGTGACCATGCCACATTTCATAAGGAGTCTTTCTTCTATTAAAATTATAAGGATACTTATTATTTATATACACAACACATAGAACTTCATCAACCCAAAACATCAATTTTACATTTTTGAAAAACATCACGGATCGTACCATATTTAATATTGTCTTGTTCATTCCTTCAGCTTGTTACACTAAAATTGTCACCATGACGTTTTACTGTTTGTATGGGTTCATCATTACTCATACAATACTCCCTTAGAAGTCTACAAACATCAAGTTCCTAAAAACAAGCCTTGAAATTGAGATAAAAGCTTATAAAAGTCATAAAAATACTCATACTGCACTTTCTATTAGTATTACCTGCGGTGCCGCATCTGTTTGCTCTAAAACATGTGAAACTGGCCACACTTTTTCTTCATTAAAAGTGCAGACTCCTGTAAAAGGTAAAGTGAAAGCGGAAGTAAAATTTGGAAGCCCATCTGGTTGAATCTGTAAGCTTCTGGAAGCAATTATTCGGTGGAAATTTTGCTCCTTTCATGTACATTCATCCCTCCATTAAAGGAGCCTACCCCTTGGTATGTGGAACTTAATCCCTTGAAAGAGGATTCTTGGTGGGAGGTATAAATGCTAGATTTACACCCACATTTAAATTGTCAACCCGGGGGGATGTAAGACTTAGAGACGTAGCACAATATATGCCAGAATACGGCCTCGGGGATTTGTCCAATCAAAACCCTAGATCTAATGCAGAAAGGAAATCATGCGGGAAAATAAACAAGACATTTCAAGAGAACACACTGCAAATTAATCATCTATGCAAAAAAATGCAAAACTTCTTAATCAGCCATACTCGCAAATACAAAAGCATGAAATCAAAATTTATACTTAAAAATGCTTCTTCAATATTTGTACTTAAAATGCCGCTTTAAAATCTGTACTTAGAATGTTGCTTCTAAATGATGTAAGTACTATTGATGGAAAGAAATCATAAGTGTGTGAAAATATTCAATGTAAACTCAGCGAGGATATATTCAAGAATACTTTTGGACACTTCAATTATGTTAAAAATATGTTTAAACTAATCTTGGTATTTAAATAGACGTGATCTCCTTACATTCCCAAGGTCAATTCATATAATAATTTAAATTGTTTATAAGTGCCCGATAACATAAATAATAAATTAGATGAAAACATTTTTGATCTTGTCCTTGTCTTAAATCCCTGTTACTGAATATATATTTATAAGATAACTTAAATAGCGCAAGAATTAAATTGAGAAAAAGAAGCACTTAATAATTGATAATCTATTTTATTTCTTGAACAGAAATAAATTCTAAATTAACACCAGCATGAAATTTATATACCTTATGCAATTAAATGTAAAGGAAATTATAAAGTGGAATTGTAGTTTTCAAATTAATTTATTGATTGGAGATATTATCAAGTAATCTTCGCTGAAAGTGTCCTCATGCTATTTCTGGTAATTATAATTAAAATTTTAGAGAATGCCCAAATAACATTGGATCAATTAAATGAGTTTAAATCATCATATAATCTCCATTATAAATCTCTGTAATCAAAAATATATTTCCTGAGGTAATAGAGGAACATGGAAAATAGTGAGAATGGAAAACAAAAATAAAAGAAGTGCCGACTAACTAAAGAAATTCATAAATAAATTCTAGAATAATTAAATCAATAAATTCATGAATCAAATATACAGTAATTAAATAATAAAACACAAAGAATGAAATTGCGGAAAATTATTTAAATCACTCAAGCATGAAATCAAATGTGATAAAATGAATCATTCTTAACAAGAAATGAAATTAAATAAACTAAACAATCCAAGCAATGAGCTGACTGATGGGCCTTATCACCCATCTCCTGTAAAATAAAATCAACACACCATCTTCAGAAGTTAAAGAATCTGGAAATGCAAATTGAATGTTAAGTCACATTACAAATGAAATCACATTGCAAGAATCAAGTTACAAAAAGATTAAATCAAACGATACAAATGTTGAGCTTCTTCGATCCATAATACAATGTTGTTTTAGCTGCCCAGCATCTCCCATTCAATCCACTGCCTTAATGCATCGCTCTCCTATCTGCACGCATCGCCCCCCTATTCAATCCACTGCCTTAATGCATTGCTCTCCTATCTACACACATCTACTACCTATCTCCTATGCAGAGTTATATATATCCTCTATCGACTCAACAACTTATATATACATTGTTACTTACAAAACTGGAGCTTCAACCTAGAAATAGAGAAAATTATTGGTTTTACAAATTTCCAAACTGAGAATTAGTTTGAAACAGATTGTCAAATTCAGAATTTGCTCCTCTTTTCATGGGATTTTGTTGTTGTTGGCAGATGTGTTCTTGGTTTCTAGAGGAAATTGACTTCGTATGGCTGGCAAAGGTATCATAAGGCTTGAAATGCTCCAATCGCTCTTTATTTTTTGTAGTAATGAAATAGCTTATGTCCACAATTTCAACTCCCTGTACTCTAAAAAATTCTTCAACACCATTAAAAGCAAGGTAGACATGTGGAGACTTTTCCATGACAAGTTGAGCAAGGGAAAGAGGATTTTTAACAATAGAAAGACCAGAAACTGCTCCACATTTATTTCTAGAACCATCCATAATGCTTGCTTCCATTTCTACTGTGCCTTTTGTAAACAATGTTGAGCCACGACCTGAATTGAAAACTGGGTGGTCTCAAGCTCCCGTACCAGAAGCTCAACAACGTTAATGGAAAGAAGAGATTGCATCATCATTTTTTTCCAAGCCCAACATATGCTGCCCCAAGCCTGGTGTAACCCTTGGATTCTGAGGCTCAATTATAGCATCCAATTGAGCTGGCATCGGTTCTCTAATTCTGTTATCATTAGATGAAGAACCACCTAGAACTTCACCATCCCTACATGACTTCGTAAGACAATAAGCAACACCAACATGATCAAAGCTTCCAAATGGTGGTGTTATAAGGAATTCATACCATCCAAATTGAAAGACAACAACCTTGTCTCTTTTGAGGAGATAACCAAGAAATGTCTCAAATTCTAATGATTGTTGCCGATTCTGACCAGCTGCATGAAAATAAACTTGAGGCAACTTTGAAAATGGAAGAATTTCCGCTGGAGTCATCTCCTCTCCACTTTCATATGCCATAAAATTGTGTGCATCCTCTGCTGAAACCAGTGCGTGCTGACCATGAGGCCTATCAATGAGGGTGACAATGTTCTTCAAGCGTGTTAATAGCTTGGTGAGACTGTAACCAACTTTACCATGTCTCTGGCTCTCAGTCAAATACCCTTCGACCTGCAGTGTCTTGCCATACTTTCCATAATAGAGTCGAGGTAGTGAAGCAATAGAAACAGGGGCTCTCTTGCCTCTCAAAAGCTCTTGCAACTCAAGCTCCAATATTTCCAATGACCACAAATCCTTGAGAAACATGACTATATATAATTTCTTATTAGATTTGAAGGAAAATAAAGCAAATCATAAACAAATCATGAAGACGATCAGCGAGTGTGAATAAGTTCTATGATCAATGTGGAAGGACAATAACCAATGTGCTGGACGATACAATCGACATCCCAAGATTGTGTTTTCTATGATGTGTGTATTTATAGATTGACCTCCCACTTGACTACACAGCCTTCAGTAGCAATGGTATTATTTTCAACTGTTTTCGAGGTATTTCTTATGCCAAATAAGCATGCATCATTAAATCATTATAAATTTTGATCTAAAAATCAAGCTTTTCTTCATGCTTGAACTTTCTAGGTTCAAATGTTTTCCCAATAGATGAACAAGGGACTTGAAGTTATGTCGCATCCAAGCAGCATAACTTAACCTATCATTATCCACAAAATTCCATGGTACCTCTATCATTGAATTATATGCTCCAATGCATTCTCCTAGAACCTTAACTTGGAAAGGATCAATCAACCTTATTTCACATGCCTCTTTGTTACTGCAGTGAGGACTCCATGAATCAGGGAAAATATACTTGATGAAGACAAAGATGAGGATGGAGAGTTTGTGAAAGCCATAGGAGGCAAAGGTGGTTCGGAAATTTTACAATAAATTGCAGCCATATAACGTACCAAATCTTCAGATAGCCTATTAGGTAACTCAAGACATGATTTGAAATGGAACTACCCAATACATTCATGTTCAGAAATAGTTTTCGGTGGAATATTCCTCTGATGATAACTCTCTTACGAAGCCGAATTTCGCCAAACGGTTTCTGGGTTATAGGAAACATGGCGCTTTAAATACAACCCACATCTCGGATTTTAGAGATTTTTCTCCATTGGGTCGTAAATTGATATTTTCACCTACGACAATCTCAGACTCAACTACCCAGCTATTGCTTTTATGCATGGATCCGTATTTGAATGTAGTCTCATACTAGACTTATTCACCTACCACCAAGGAGAAATTTATTAATAAAATTTACAAACGAAACCTTCATCAATTTAACTAATAAGACGAATTAATAAATTAATGTCTATCTTCCCTAAATGCCTCTAATCATAAAATTAAAAGGATAAAAAAATTAGGTACAAGCATCTAATTATGCGATAAATATCGTGAAAATTTGGACAAAAGTGCGGCTCAACAATTCTATCCCCTCTTATTTGGAGCTGCAACCTCTTATCTTTTGCTATAAATTGAGGCCATAGTTCAGCCTCAAGGGCAGTTAGGCTTTGAGATTTTCTGAGGAGAATTGCTGGATAAACTCAGACTCTCTTAACTGATTATCATATGGGAATGATTACACAGTCATGTGTATGTTAGTCGAGAGAGTGGAAAGGCTTGTCAAAGTAGAGGAAACGCTTGTTCCGAACCCCAGAAGGACCTGTACGACATCAAGGCGAACACGGTTGTAAGGCTTCTTCTTTCATCAAAGATAATACAAATGGATCCTGTTTTCTGAATGAGTTGTTTATTTAAATGGCTTATTTCTTGAATTCCTTGATCATCAAGATAGGTTTATGGTTTATGAATTATTCTATATTATGTAGGTGCTTCTGATTCTTTCATGTTTTAGGCTATCCGAAAATGCCACAACTGTAAAAATTTTTATCGAAATATGCGTGCACCACCTGCTCCTCTTCACCCTATAATTGTTGTCGGTCCTTTTGAAAAATGGGGCATTGGCTTCATTACATGTAACCCTCACTCGGCCGGGGGGCATGGGTATATTATTCTCGCAGTATATTATTTTACCAAATGGGCCAAGGTGATGCCTACATTTGTGGTAGATGGAAAAACTGTAGCTACTTTCGTGTTCAATCATGTGATTTCCCGTTTCGGTGTACCCTAAGCAATAATTACTGACCATAGGAGTCATTTTCGAAACATCATGATGACTGAACTAACTGATCAAATTGGCCTGCGCTATGACAATTTTACACCATATTATCCGCAGGCCAATGGTCTGGTTGAAGCTATCAATAAATTTTTAGCCAGCATGATCAAACGAATCATCAGAATTCATAAATCGAATTGGCACACCATGCTTTTTTCAGCACTATGGGCATATCAAACCTCAGCAAAAACATCGACAGGTTTAACCCCTTTTCAACTGGTTTACGGTTTAGAAGTGGTATTACCGATTGAATGCAAGATATCGTCACTCCAACTAGCCATAGAGTTACTACTGGCCACTTCTGAAGAGGATAAATGTCTTTTGTACTTAGCTCAATTAGATAAGAATCGGCGCACCGCTGCATTAGCTATCGAAACTCATGCAAAACGAATGAAAGCTTAGTATGATAGAAGTGTTACACCTCGTATTTTCTCAGAAGGAGACCTAGTCTTGGTTTATGATCAAGCTAACGACAAGCTACGGGCTGGGAAATTTGAACCCATGTGGCATGGTCCTTATATTGTCAAGCAACATCTTACAAAAGGGGCCTATGAATTGATTGAATTTGAAGGGGTCTCTTTAGGCAAACCTATAAATGGGATTTATCTAAAGAGATATTACGCTTGATTTTTGTGTGGAGATCTTCCTTTTATATTAGTTATTTTCATAAACTAGTGTGTTGTAGATTAAAAAGCGTGCCTAGTTTAAGTGTGCTTTTTCCACTATCCCTGCTTATCTGGATCACTGTTGATTTTGAAGATGTCAACATCCCTTCAAACAAACATTAGTTTCGCTGATGGTGCTTGTTGTAGTACACAGAACATTTCTTCTGCAGCTTGGGTTATTTATTCACCCATTGATGAGTTAGTATCTATGCATGGGGTAAGCCTCGGTCAAACGACGAATAATATTGCAAAGTATAGCGCAGTTATTGAGTTATTTTCTGATTCCATTTCATTTGGAATTTGATGTTTGATCATTAGGTTAGATTCTTAACTCGTTGCATTACAATTGAATAGAGTGTATGCAATTAAAAACCCAGTCTTGTTAAGATTATTTTTGAAAGTTCGTATCTTGGAACGAGAATTTTATTATATTGAGTATCAACATATTTAGAGAAATTTAAACACATTAGCTGATGTAGTAGCTTCTAGTGTTATAAACATACATTTGTAATAATTAAAGAAGTAGATCAAAATAACATTCGATAACATGTTAATACAGATAACTAGAAATAGTAGTAATATCATAGCATAAGTGTAGTGTTTTCAAAAAATATTACATCGTCCTCGATCATAGGTTTAAAATGCCTTATGATCGGAAAAAAGTGATACAAAAAATGATACAAGTCTACAATATCAATCAACCACTATCCATGGTGATGATCATGATAAAACACTACAGCCCATGACACCTTGCTCAGAAATCTCCTGAACGGTCCTGGAATCCTGATAACATATCTCTTTAAGCGGAGCGGAATGTCATCTATGGTAGTATCTGGAATATCTAAGGTCAACCACTCCAGATGGTTCTCCAGATCGGTAAGGACCTCTACTGTCTGATCCTGTGGTAGTGGTGGTGCTGCAGCTAGTTTCCTATCAAAATGATGGAGAGTGGCTGGTCGACGTGGATCCACATCTGTATTAGAAATTTTTGTCATGAGTTTTGGACAATTCAAAAAAAAAAAAAAAAAATTTAGAACATGTCAAAAATATTTTTACCTGACTCATCCCACTGTGTCCCTGGAGGAAGAGACATCTCTCGGTCGCCACAGAAATCTATCCTAGCATAAGGAAAATCTTCTATCATGAAGACTTTATTCTCCAACCAATTGAAATATTCTGAGGTAAAACGAACAACCTCGCCACCTTCACTATGACGGGCCATCAATGCAACCCATCAAACCATTCGAGGCTCTTTGACTCTGACATGATCAACTACAATAAGTTGTGGGGCCAGTAAAGGAATCCTCTCTAGATAAAATGTGACCACGATCGCTCTATATCCGAAGTTTTTCAACTTCACGGTTTTTTCTCTAGTCAATTGGCCTTTGACATTGGCCAACACTGCCTCACACCAGTTGAAAATGGTGCCTCTAAAGCAGTCAACGATAGTTTTAATTTGGGATCTTGTAGCGACACGTGGAGCTGCACTCCCACACAACCTGGTTACTCTAAATGCAACCAATTTCAGCTGAGGAAGAATAATGGTTTTTATGTCAATACGTTTATCCTTGGGGTCTGCTTCTTCATTGCAAAATTATTCCTGAAGGCTAGTGACAGATTGGCCACCTGCCCTAGCCCCAAATAAAGAGAGTGGCTTGCCCCTCTTTGATAAACCAGTGAGGAAGTAAATATCTTCTGGCTCAATTTCGAGCTGGTTTCCTCCAATGATAAAGCATTGTTCCTATGTGCCCCATTTGTTGACTAGCCAGGTAAGAAAATCCACTTGAGCCCTCATACCTTGAATGACCCAAAATTTGTACAAACCACATTCTCCCAAAATGCGTAAGGCGAATGTAACATGGCCGCATCATCAACTTCTTCATGCTCACGTTCTCGCCACACAAGAATTCTAAATATCCTGCAATGGAAAAATTGAAAGGTTAAAAATAATTTGAATGGGAAAATTTGGCTTAAATTGGAAGATGTGTTCATTTTATTTTTTCTTACGGTGCCTCCGCACTTTATGCATAGCACTTTTTGTATAAAAACATTGCGTGGATCCACGCGTATCTTATGCGTAAGGTGCGGGACCATGACAATTTTCCTTTAGTAAAATTTTCGGGTTTCGTAGCTTTCATGTGTCTTACCTATAGACCCCCGTGAGTGAATTTTTTAACCTATTTTTCTCCTTAAAAATAAATCTAAGCCCTAAATTTAAAAAGTAAATAGACAAAAATGAAGCTAAGGATGATGCGGATTACCTGGAACTGACGGTTTTTTATTCTGGCGGGTGAATCTTCCACAATCTTCTTCGGAACATTTTTTACCAAAGGCTCTCAATTTTCACTCTGAAATAAAATGGTAAAAATGATTTACAAAAACTCCTTTTTATAATATTTTTTGAATAAATAAAATATTATTTTGTTTATTTTTCACTTTGAAAAGTGGTTTTCCAAATTATTTTTATTAATCATAAACAGGTATGTTTAATTTTTGAGTTTTTGTGCAAAATACATGATTTTTTGGGTGAAATGGTCATTTTGACAAAGAATTATAATTTTTATCACTTTTTCGAACTCGGTAAAAATTATGAAAAAGCGAATGAGTACATTTTTTATCACTTTTTCAGAATCTTAAAAATTACGAAAAAGTGAAACCCTGGAGTTCTCTTTTAAGCCCTTTTCAGACTCTCTAAAAATGAAAAGATTGCCGAGTACTTGACTATTCGAACTCGTTAAAGGAAATGAACAGTCGTCCCTTCAGTATAAGTTTACCCCTTTTCCCGACTGAAATGGACTATTTACAAAAAAGGTATACATTGACTAATCATGGTCTATAGAGTTCTCTCCTATATTGTTTTATCCCTTTTTGGGCCTGAGAGACTAAATTTACGAAAAAGTACACCCACGGAGTTTTCTTAATTTTTTTCCTCTGACTCCCTAAAATTGAAAAACACCGAGTTTCTCCTATACTGGACTCATTAAAATTTAACAGTAAAGGACTTTTCAATTATAAACAGGAACAGACCAATCCTTCTTAGGGTTCAATTTTAAACTAATTTGGACTCATCCGAAGGATGAGCTTATATAACAAGTAAATTTTATCCTCCTCAAGCTTGTCAAAAATAAAGAGGTACTTGCCATAAATGGTGGGGGAAAAAGAGAGAAAACGAGTCCATTTTTCACACTTCGTTTAAAGAGTAGTATACCACTCTTGAACACGATACTTTTTGTCACACTTCTACCTCGGTTGGGAAAATCCTTTGCCTATCAGTTAATCAAACCATATTGAAAGTCTTTAGCTGGTTTCTGGGTATTAGCTTAGGTAAATTGTCACCAAACTATCTGCAGTGTCATTATGTGTTCAAGAGGACAGTCCAAATAAACCATTCATTTGCAAACATATGTCTCCATTTGCGTTTACCATCCCTAAGTGAGTCCTTGCATAATATTTCTACAAAACTTGATCTAATGGTTTCATGCCTTGGGCTTTCCTACGACGAATCACTTTCTATCGAGGATAGCTCATCATCTAGGAAGTTGATCTAGAATCCTTCAGTACCTTGGAATTTGCATGCCTTAATGGCAGGTTTCTCGCCTTCGATGACAGGTTACATCATTGACCTTTGAATTCACGATTCTATGGAATGTTTGACTTCATATCATTTATTCACATTTCATGGATTGTAATGAGTACTTTGAGAGCCATTGTCATTATTTGTGGTTTCTCTCACACTTTTTAACAGCTCACATCATTAACTGGTAATCAAGTGGTTTCTACCATGTTCGACTTCGACACAATCAATCGCATGGATAGAATCATACTAGTTCGAGTAGCGGAAATCAAGACCCTAGATCTAGTTTCCACCATCCAGGTTGCGAGGAGTTTTATTATTAATTGTGCAGTAGACAATTCATAAACATATGGTTGCATCCATACTGTGTCTACTATTGATGTAATATTAGAATCATTTCTATACCAGAACATTTTAGTTAAGATTTGATTTAGCTACTTTTTGCTCTGAGTATGGGAATGCCTACCTCAGCGATGATATATATATGTTTTGCATTGAATGTTTTTATAGGATTCCGACTGGGGCGTCCACAAGCTAATCCTCGAAATGATAAAGCACATCACTCTTTGAATGGTCTTAGAATTCGCATTTTAGGGGGAAATATGTTACACTAAAATTTTCACCATGACGTTTTACTGTCTGTATGGGTTCATCATTACTCATACAATACTCCCTCAGAAGTCTACAAACATCAAGTTCCTAAAACCAAGCCTTGAAATTGAGAGAAAAGCTTATAAAACTCATAAAAATACTTGTACCACACTTTCTCTTAGTATTTCCTATGGTGCCACATCTGTTTTCTCTAAAACATGCAAAACCAACTGCACTTTTTCTTCATTAAAAGTGTGGACTCTTATAAAAGGTAAAGTGACGGCGGAAGTAAAATTTGGAAGCCCAGCTGGTTGAATCTGGAAGCTTTTGGAAGCAATTGTTCGGTGGAAAGTTCACTCCTTTCATGTACATTCATCCCTCCATTAAAGGATCCTACCCCTTGGTATATGGAACTTAATCCCTTGAAAGAGGATTCTATCCCCTCTTATTTGGCGCTGCAACCTCTTCTCTTTTGCTATAAATTGAGGCCATAGTTTAGCCTCAAGGGGAGTTAGGCTTTGAGATTTTTTGAGGATAATTGCTGGAGAAACTCAGACTCTCTTAACTGATTATCATATGGGAATGATTACACACTCATGTGTATGTTAGTCGAGAGAGTGAAAAGGATTATCAAAGTAGAGGAAATGCTTGTTCCGGACACTGGAAGGACCTGTATGACATCAAGGCGAACACGGTTGTAAGGCTCCTTCTTTCATCAATGATAATACAAATGGATCTTGTTTTCCCAATGAGTTGTTTATTTAAATGGCTTATTTCTTCAATTCCTTGATCATCAAGATAGGTTTATGGTTTATGAATTAGTCTATATTATGCAGGTTCTTCTGATTCTTTCATGTTTTTGATTGTAGATCCCTAAAGGAGACATATTCAAAGCGACATGAAAGAAGACTACGATCAACGCTGGACTACAGGTAAGTCCTAAATCCTTCATAATAGATAATTCTAGATCAAATATAATATAGATAAAGTAGTTTACATTTTTCTGTTTGTTGCTAGTTTATCGTAGGATACTAGGGAGATTTGTCTTGTCCGTAATAACGATTTATCCGTCCAACACAACTATTCTATTCTCGTGAGGATTATAAGGCATAATTGTTTGATGTTTGATCCCATATTGGAAAATTTAGTTTTCAAATTCATTTTAAGTCTATTATTTTCCATTATCAGTGAGAAGAGAGCCAACATGAGTTTGCACATCATTTTTAATACATGCATGAAAGTTATTGAATTTTTTTAAAGCATCAAATTTGTTCTTCAAAAAATAAGCCCAACACATTCTAGTGTATTCATCAGTAAATATCATCATATAATAATTTAAATTTTTAGAAGGAATAGGAAATGGGCCCCATAAATATAAATGAATCAGTGCAATTCTTATATGTGATCTCAAATTTGAATCATGGAAATATTGTTTTTCATGCTTTCCTAGAATGCAAGCATCACATTGCTTAAGTTTCATAGGAATTGTAGGCAAACCCGTCACACCATTTTTCTAAAAAAATAAAATTCTATCATAGTTCAAGTGTCCAAATATAGCATGCCATAAAATTATTGATGGAAATGTACCTTCATCATAGTGAGAATTGTATGCAAAGTTTTCAACATGAGCAGAGGTACCTAACAACTTTGTAAGGATTTATTCTTCTATCCTCGTCATTAAAAGTTAGTGATATGATGCTTTTATAACCTCAACCTTGCCATCAAAAATATTAAGGGAGTTTCCTTGCTGGCGGATGTGGACCAAAGACATAAAGTTTGTCCTCAAATCCGATAGGTATAGAACCTCATGTTGAAGAAAGTATGGAAGACCAGGCAGTTTGATCCTGATTTTGCCAAGCCCTAATGGCTTGATTTTTATTTTTTCTGCAAAGCATATTGATCCATCAACATTTTCAGTAAATTCTTCAAAAAAAAATATTATAAAATTCATGTGGCATGTTTCTCTTGAATCAAGAAACCAATCATTTTTCCAAGAAGCAAGTGAAGCATTAAGCATGTCTTCAATTACTCCAATATTACAATGTGCCATAACATAGTGAGCGCATTCAGGTGTTTTACCTTTCTATTTGTAATGGTTTTTACCTTTGGATTCATTTATTTCGTACTCAATTCTGTCCCAAGATAGCTTACATGTGGATGCATCATTTCCATCTCTATTGCAACATGTACAATCAACATCAAACTTTTCTCCTTGGAATTGTCTGCCGCCCCTGCCTCTGAAAATTATTCTTCCTCTTCCTCCTTGGCCACCTCTTCCTCTAGAATAATCTTGAGCATGATTCTTCTCTCTATGTGCAAGACACACCACTTCTTCAGAATACTGAGGATTTATCTTCTTCCCAAAATACTTTTCTCTCTCAACAAACTTCTTCTCAAGGGAGTCAAAGGTAATCACCTTGAGATTTTCACTTTCTTGCAATGACTCAATATAATGTGAGTAAATGGGATATAGTGCCTTCGCATAATCTATGAGAGATATGTATATTACAATACCCGTGTTTCTAGTTTCATGCATAACATATCTTACTTCTGATGCTAAAGGAAGAGGGTCATCATTTTTCAATTCAATACTTAACAATTTAATCATCAATTTGACAACTTCAAGTCTAGAGCGTGAGTCATACAATTATTTCAATTTCTTCAATGCATTATAAGAATTTGGGAATGGTGAAATATGGAGAGTCACCTCTTCATTTAAAGATGATGCAATCAAGGCATAGGCAGCCTTGTTGTTCTTGTTTTCCAAAATGGTGATATCCTTGTCTAAGGTGAGATTTGCAGGTTCATTATCTTCGTCTTCTACACAAACTCGTTTCCACAACTCATTGAAAATGACAGTGTGTTTTACTTTTTGGGACCACATAGGATAGTTCTCCTTGCAAGTGAGAAACACTCCCATAGTAGATATGAGTGAATGAATTCTTAAAAATATATGTAATGTGTAAAAAATAAGTATACTCTACTTCCAATACTGTAAAAAAAAAAAAATCCACTTCTGATGGTCAAAAGAAAAAATTGATATACATATATGTAATATTCCCAAATAGGGAAGGAACAATATTTGAACACAATAATGGAAATTAGCACTATAAATCAATGAATAAACATATGAGACAAATATAGAGCCATTATATTATGAATATGGACAAAAAATTAGTACAAAATAGTGAGGAAGAAATCATATGCTATGAGCAAACAAGTCTCTAATGAATAAATCCCCTCTAAAGTGAGGTGTTTCCAATATACAAAATGCTGGAGAGTTTCTACAGTGCAGTCATAATGATCATAACTATAGTTGGAGATAATAAAATGACACAAAATGGCTGATATATGCAACAAAAGATACTATACAAGAAGATAAATTCTATATATCAACTTTGCAAGACAACCCAAGAGGGTTTCCGGAAAATAGACAAATGTGAGTTGCAGCCCCAGGGCTGAAGTTCTACGGAAAAAAAATAAATGGAAGTTATAGTTGAAGCTGATGTAGAAATAATTATCTCTTCTCCAATAGATCCTCTCGATGAAAGGCTGTCCCCTCCACTGAAGAAACCACTCCCCAAATCATGCACTGCAACCACCCCTGCAATTCCTCCCTAAAATAACGCAGTTCAGGACTGAAACTATGCTGTAGTGGATACTATCACCTTTTCCTAGTTCCAAATGTAGCAATAAATCTCAAGGGACTTCTTCACTTCCCTCCCAATGGAAGGAAACCTTCCTCCACTGAAAATTATCTCAAAAATCACCCAAATCAACTCTCCACTGCTGCACCTTATAACACAACAGAACCCTCTGTAGAAACTACACTGTAGAAGAAAGATGGAGTTTGGCTTGATGCCGAAATGTGAAAATGTAGCCCAAATACTTCTCCTGAGTGGCACTCGAAGTCCCCCGAGGATGAAGGTGGGATTCCCACTCGAGAACACCCTTGTAATAAAAAACACTATAGTATCCGCTAAATAGCTGAAGAGAGCCACAATTCTTACATACCATAGACCAAATAATAATCAAAACATGCCCTTAATGGATACCATCCCATTATTTATATGATTTTTGAGCTTCCTCACCTTGTACCCCACTCATTAAAGCCACTACTTCCATACAAAGGATCTCCCTCAAAAATTGTGATGTCCCTCATTGAATATCCACTACCTCCATACCAGCATTGTTGATTTGGTCAAAGTTGACCCGGTTCAGATGCTTCATCCATTTTTCAAACATAGGGGTGCTTTATCCAGCTCTTTTGATGATCTCCATTAACATTTGGAGTGGTTTTATTCCTACTAAGGAGATTTATGGGTCTCCCTACCCTCTTATTCTTCTAACAAAAAAGAAAAAGAAAAAATTAATATTCCAATTAGTTGCATGCTAATTTAGGAATATTAAAATCCTTCCCTCCCAAATGTTGCTTGTCGTCTAGCAACTACAAGGATATAATTGAAGAGCCTCCCCTCCTCCTCCTCTAGCATCCTCATATCATAAGTTCCTCCAATGAGCAGGATGATCTCTCATTAGTATGTCTCGAAGTTGCTCCTCCCAAGTGTATGAGTAAGTCTTTGGTGATAAATTCAAATGGCTCTCATCATGAAAATGTGGGATATCCATGGAGGCAACTATATGTGGTCTAGAGGCCTTCTTGAGGCATGGAATCAAAAAATTATTTGGAACATTCATTCCCATGTGAAGCTCCCATCCCCAAGTTATCATCCACACAAAATGAATCACCCTCTAGAATGGTAATTCATAGAAAAACTCCTCCCAAATGCTCATTAGAAGCACCTCCCAAGTTCTCAAGTTAACCATATGGCTCACCTTATATGGAAATAAGAGCTCAAATGTAGCAATATTGGATTTTCCAATGTGTTCCATGAAGTATGAAGCATAATAAATGTGGATAATCTCATCTCTAATGGGAATATCCAATCCATGTTTCATCTCTCCAATCATGCCCACAACAATGATAAGGACATCATCAACATATGGGATCATAATTAGAGTCATATTGGCTGCCATATATAAGACTAGAGAAGGATAATGGTCCCTCAAGTTCAACCAACATAGCTTCAATCCTAACTGCCTCAGAATAGGATATAATGAGTGGTTTTCCAACCACTTTCTTGCTTCCCCAATCCTCTCACATGCCTGGAGAAGGTGTATGATGTGTGGTGAAAATTGAGCACACACTGAATAAGATATCATCTCCCCAAAATATCCTAGGGAACTGCCATCACCATCACTGGTTATGGCCCCAAATGGACAATGAGGTCTATAATAAAGAACTCCCCCTCTTGGAGCAATGACATGTACATGGATGGCAAAGAAATACAAGAACATAGTAAATGAATCATGATGCACATAAAAAATTCCTTACCTTGTACCTTGAACAAGTTGGTGAAGTGGCTCATAGATGAACATCTTCTCATCCCCAATGAGGAAGGAAGTGGTTGTGTTAAATATATCGAATAGTTATGTACCTCCTCCAAAAAATCCATTCATCTCCTCATGTGATGGTGCATCTCCACTTTGATGCCTTCCCAAGTGAATCTCTCCATGATAGTATGGTATGCCCTCATGAAATCGATGTGACTAGAGAGAAAATCCTCATGTGTTTCATGCCAAACCTTCTCCCTGTGCTTGGATGTCCAAGTCAAGAAGATCATATCCTAGTAGTAGATATCTCCATACACCACTCCTGAATGACTATGCAAGGTATGGGAAAAAATCAACCCATACTCTCCAAGAGTAATCAAAGAAAAAATATCTCTTGCTACCTCCTCATATCTCCACCATATAGACCAGGGAGTGAAAACACGATGATTGACATGAAAAATGTCACATCACCCCTTTGCAACAAAACTCCTTGCTATCACATGATGCAAGTGTCATTCCATGCCCCAACCAATAGCATACCATTTGAAGTGGGATATGTCACATGTTGGCCAAAATCTTTCAAGAGTAGCCAGCACAACCATGCCTCCTACTGCCCTATGTCATAGATCTGCAAGTGGCCCATCAGCCTCTTTCTCATCCAAATCACCCATCCAACCAATGGTGAGTGTCTACTATCATGCTCCAAATGCGTATTCCTCCAATGGAGAATATCATCCTCCCAATCAGATCACTATCTCTACACTTCATGGGATGTTGAAGTGCAACCTCCTGGAGATCTCCACATGAAGACCACTCATTAATGACCATGTTGAACCCATAAGGATCTAATTATGCTAAAGGAAAAGCATTTTCATTGAGCTGTGAAGTGCTCATCAAGAAATATCCATCATATTAATGGGAGATAATATGTCTCTCATCAACCATTTGCATATCCCTTGCTACAAATGTAGAATGGTCATTGGAATGCTCTAATAATGGTTGGCCCCCCAAATCATCATTGCTACTCAATGAGAGCACTCCTGATCTCCATGATGGTACATCTATTTTCTCATGATCATGCACAATGTTGAACATATAGTTCTGCATTAGATTGATTAGGAGAATACTCATCCTATCCTCCAAAAATCTACACCCCAAACCAAAGAGTTGTGTGAAACTAAGCAATGACATACTAGGATGAATTTATATCTCCTCCTTGATCATGTCAAGGATCCTTTTCACAATGATAGTCTGTATCTCCAAATCAACAGTGTGTCTTGACCCTAGGTCATGCAATGGCATGTCCCCACAACCTCCCATATGATGTGTTGAAATAATAGAAAGTGGAAACATTTTCATAATTTGGTTTAGCTTGGGAACATCTTGTACTGCTACAAGGGTTCCTCCCACCAGTGTGACGACTTCCCCAACTACTGGTGATGATGATGGTTGCTCCTCTAGTGCTGTAACAACGTTGTTATAAGTTTCCCCCTCCTCATGCATCTACTGAATAATGCATGGGACTCTAAATGTCAAGAGATCAGGACCACTTTGCAAAGGTGCAAGTGTTCCTTCTCCTGATGTAAGTATCCCTGCAGCAAGTGGTGGTGGAAGTTTCTTTTCTTCTAGTTTCCTCTTGTCAAACTTCTTGATCAACCTTTGAGTAAAATATGCATAATTGATCACTCTGGCATGACTCAAATGGGTGAACCACCAAATGTTTTCTTTACCCTCAAGGAGCAGCACTACAATCTCAACAAATTCTCTTTCCACTAATGGATGTGCATGTGGATGACCCATGAAAAGTACACAATAGGAATCTATTATTCTTTCTCCTTCTATAGTTGCAAAGCCTCCTCTCTTCCTTAATCTGAATAAACTGTTGGACAGTAAGATTGTCCTTGAAAGCTCTTGATTGAGACCTATATTCTGTAAGATACTCACTTAGAATCTCATGATCTAAGTTTCCTCCATCTCCATGTGTTTCAGCTTCCTCTTCAAAGAAAGTGGACATAGTGTACTGCTTTTGAGCTCTATGCAATACTAGTTTTCTCTTATGTTGATAGAAAGTGCATGGACCTTCCTCATCTTGAAACCCTATTGAGGTTTCATTGATTTTCTCCATTCTCCTTTGCTTGACCTCCTTGGTGAGGTCCTTCATAGATCTGAAAAGAGAAGAGAAAAATCTCATTCATTCCATCATTTTGATCTCTTCTTCCTCTTCTCACTCTCCTAATAGCATAATGGCTAAGATCCACAGTCTGAGCCAATATTATGATCTAATACCACTGTAATATTCCCAAATAGGGAAGTAGAAATATTTGAACACAATAATGGAAAGTAGCAGTGTAAATCAATTCATAAACATATGATACCAATATGGAGCCATTATATTATGAATATGGATAGCAAATCAGTACAAAATAATGAGGCACAAATCATATGCTATGAGAAAACAAGCCTCTAATGAATAAATCCCCTCAAAAGTTAGGTGCTTCCAATATAAAAAATGTCGGAGAGCTGCTACAACACAGCCATAATGAGTATAAATATAGCTGGAGATCATACAATGATAAAAAATGGCTGATATATTCCACAAAAGATACTATACAGGAAGATCAAGGCTCTATATCAACTTTCCAAAACAACCCAAGAGGGTTTCCAGAAAATACACAAATGTGAGCTGTAGCCCTAGGGCAAAAGGTCTGCTTCTAAAAAATAAATGGAATTTATGGCTAAATCTAATGTAGAAATAAGTAGCTCATCTCCAATAGATCCTCTAAATGAAAGGCTATCCCCTCCACTGAAGAAATCACTCCCTAAATCATGCACTACAACCACCCCTGTAACTCCTCCCTAAAATAACGCAGTTCAGGACTAAAAATCCATTGTAGGGGATAATATCACCTTTTCCTAGTGCCAAATGTAGCAATAAAGCTCAAGGGCCTTCTTCACTAGCCTCCCAATGGAAGGAAACCTTCCTCCACTGAAAAATAGCTCAAAAATCACCCAAATCAACTCTCCACTATTGCACCCTGTAACGCAGCACAACCCTCTACAGAAAATGCGTTGTAGAAGAAAGATGGAGCTTTGAATGATGCTAGAATGGGCACTCAAATTCCCCCAAGGATGAAGGTTGGATTCGCGCTCAGGAACACCCTTGTGCTAAACAATATTGTAGTCTCTGCTAAACAGCTGAAGGGAGCAACAAGTCATACAGACCATAGACAAAATAATAATCAAAACATGCCCTCAATGGCTACCATCCCCTTCCTTATCCTTGGTGAGCTTCCTCACCTTGGGCCCCACTCATTAAAGCCACTACATCCATGCAAAGGATCTCCCTCCAAAACTGCTTTGTCCCTCATTGAATGTCCACTGCCTCCATACGAGCCTTGTTGATTTGGTCAAAGTTGACCCGGTCCACATGCTTCATCCCTTGTTCACAAATAGGGGTGTTTTATCCAGATATTTTGATGATATCCATTCACATTTGGAGTGGTTTTATTCCTAATAAAGATATTCATGTGTCTCCTTTCCCTCTTATTCTTCTAACTAAGAAGAAAAAACAAAAATTAATATTCCAATTAGCTGCATGCTAATTTAGGAATATTACAATATACAACAAAGGGAGTATATGTGGGAGGTATTATGTGGGGTAGGGAGTATATGGGGGAGGGTGAATGTGGGGTAGTGGTACAAAATATATGTATGACTGTGTTTTAATATGGAGTCGACCAATGCAAGGGAAGTGGGAGCCGTGGGAGCGGTGGTATGTTAAGCTTGGTGGAGGGCCGAGAGACTAAGGTATATATATGACAATGTATTAATATATATGAAAATGTATTAAATAGAAGGGTGGTATATATATGATAGTGTATGGGTGGCATATTCTATGGAGGGGAGAACAATGTTATACCAGTGTGGGTAACATATGTTGTGGAGGGGAGCATAGTGTTATACTAGAGTGTAGTGTTATAATGTTGTGGTACGACAACTATGCAGTCAGATACCATTGTGTAAAATGGGGTGCAAGGGGTATTAACAAATGATATTATGGTATTGGTGTGATTGTGGTCAAATCATGACGGGAGAGGCACCAGTGGGAGCCATATGGAGGAGGTCATATGTCATGGATAGTGAGCAAAGGGAGGAGGGACGACTATTCGAGGACTGCTGCATAGTGGGAAGAAGGCCCTTTAGACCTGCGGGGTGCATTCTGTTTAGCAAAAAACACACAATATACTCATCCATCCATAATATATACTTGACCAACAACATACAAGAAGGATTTAGACCCACAAGCAATGGAAAACTCGGCCCTTTGATAAGCAGAAGAGAACAAAGAGGAAACTAGGCCTTTGAAATAGATGAAAAAGATGATACTTTATATTAGAAGTAACTTGACCCCTTTGAAGAGATTTTGTCCATCATTATAGGAACAAAACTTGGCCTCTTTATCAAAAAGGAAAACTTAGTTTTTTGGATAAGCACATTGTGCGAACAATGGTGTGAGGGGGCAGGCCAACTGCAGCTATGATTAGCAGTGTTAAAAACAGAATTGCATTCAAGGCATGACATAATTTCATTCAAAAAAACGTAGGCACAAAGGACAAAGAATATGGTAGAGAATTTCAGTTTTGAAAAATGGGTAGAAGAGAAGGGAGTTACAAGGGCAGAAAATCTAAATGGAGCTAGCGCTGATACCATGTCAGGCTAGGAGGTAACTCCACAAGATGATTTTTTTTTCATTAAGGGTGAACATAAATATATGCATGGAGGGAGATACTCTTGGGATTCATATCCCAGTGTCTCTTTATATTCCAGCTCTCCTTACTTTCTATTTACATTATTTTATATTTTCACCCAATCCCAAGGATTAGGTGTCAAAAGAAGCTTTATAACACAACTTGATGTAGTATTTACAACATACTACCTATTCGAATTTTATAACAAAAATCAATGTAGTATTTATAATACACATACACATATGCATATATAAATATAAACCAAAACACATAAACCAAACACACCTTCTCAACCATCAAATAAGAGAGGATACAAAGGCTGCACATGATCAATCATCTCCCATGTAGCTTCATCGGTCCCAAAGTGATTCCACTGCAATTTAACTTTCTCAATTACTTGGTTTCGAAGCATGAGCTATTTCCACTAGAAAATGCATTAAGGTTCTGCTTGGAACTCTCCCTCTACTTCCACATGCAATACATACCAATCAATCACATGATCAACATCCTAAACATATCTCTTAACAAATGAAACATGGAAAACATCATGGAATTTCATTATTGTCAGCAATGCAAGTTGATAGGCCACTAATCCAATCCTCTCAAGGATCTCAAAAGGTCCACAATACCAAGGTTCCAGCTTGGAACATGACCCAATCCTTAAGGAGCTCCTCCTAGGCTTGATGCACAAATACACATGCTCCCTAACCTGGAACTCCTTGAATGATCTATGATTATCTATATAAATCTTTGCCTATCATGTTTTACCTTTAAAATTCATCTTAATAACCTTCATCTTCTACTCCATCGCAACCAACATATATGGTCCAATAATCACCCCGTTCATTGGATCACTCCATCCGATGGGAGTATTGCAACTCCACCCATAGAGAGCCTCAAATGGGCTCATCCTCAAGGATTCTTGATGGCCATAATTATATGAAAATTTTACCAATGTAAGATACTCCTCCCATTTCCTATATTGATGCATGACATACATTCTCAACATATCCTCAAGAATCTCGTTAACCATCTCTATATGTGCATCTATATGCAAATGATAAGTTGTATAGAAGTCTAACCCTTTCCTGAAGCCTACAAAAAACTCCTTCTAAAACCTAGAAGTGAAATTGGAAGCTTTGTCTGATATGATCTTCTTAGGAACACCATGCAATATTATTATCACCCTCATGAAGATCTGAGCTACCTCACTAGCTGAATTTGAAGACTCCATTGTAATGAAGTGAGCTACCTTGCTCAACCTATTAACCATAACCATGATGGAATCATGATGTATCGATGCCCTCGAAAAACCTATAATGAAGTCCATGAAAATGACCTCCCATTTCCATTCTGGAATCATAATAGACTACAACAAACTAGTTAAATGCTTACATTCTTCTTTCACCTATTGATAGTCCAAATATCTTGCAACAAGCACATCCACCTATGTCATCAATTTTGGTGTTAGGTCCCTATATTACTAGTATAGACCCTTATTTTTGTTAGTGACACCCCCTTATTGTTATTATTGTACCCCTATAACCCCCAAATTGTTATTATTGTGCCCTTAAATTATTATTGTTAGGTCGTCTAGGATTACATTGTGGCCCACTAGGATTACATTATGGCCCCATGGACTCCTATATATAGAAAGGAGGTTTTGTAATTTGAATCATCCAAGAATTGTTCATTCCTGTAATGTATTGGAGGTTTCCCCCTTGAAGTGGCTTATTTATAAGGCGTTGATATCTCTTTTATTCTCTTTTGGAGCTAGTTGTATCAGAACTTTTAGATTCTAGGGTTTCACTGCTCCAAACAGGTCATCGTGGAATTTTCGCTATAATTTTTTTTCTACGAAGGTTCAGAATCTGAAATTTTTAGAGTGTGAAGCCAAAATCATGAGGAACATCATCGCAAAATTCCAGAGCTTGGTTTGCAATATTTTCAGAGATATGATTTGTGCAAGTTAGGTCATTTTGCAGGCTCCTAAATTTAACCTAAACCGGTCATCGTGGTATTTTTGTAATAAATTTTTTTTTCTACAAAGGTTTAGAAGATGAAATTTTTAGAGTACAAAGCCACAATCATAAGTAACATTGTTGCAAAATTTCATATATTGGTTCACAATATTTTCAGAGATATGATCTGTGGAAGTTAGGGATTTTTGAGGCTTCTGAATTTCATCTCAAAGAGGTGATCGTGGGAAAATATTCATAGCTCTCTCTATGAGCATTGGATTGGAATGCTGTAAAACGTGGCCACACGTACATGAAATGTATCTTTTGGGCTATCAATTTCAGATCCAAAGGAGGAAACAGTGACACGTGGCTAGTCGTACAAGTTCGTTCTACTGAACCAGTCCAAAATTGGGTGATTGTGGGAGATTGGAAATAAATTTTTCTTGAAGCATCCAAATCAGATCAAACCTATGGAATTTGAAAGGAGCTTCAGATGGCTACTACAGGGCTCAATTTCAGATATTGAGGATCTGAAATTATAGAGATAATTCAATTTCAATATCGAGCTCCTCAAAAACAGGTAAAATGTGTGTAATTTTTTTTTCAAATTTCATAAGTCATGTTTGAAGAATCAAGTTTAATTTATTCCAAAGGAATATTGTAGAATAGATATCAGTATTGGATTCTAAAATGGCCCCTAAAAATAATTCAACACCCATTAAGCCTTTAGAAAGCACTAATATGACTCATGAAGACAAAGAATGGCAACATGACATATCAAAATTACAAGAGCAAGTGCAACAAATTTTTCTCTCACAAAAAGCAACAAAAAATGACATGGAAGTTTTAAAGAAAGGCGTGGAAACTAAGATGGATGGTTTGAATAAAGACGTGTAATCTAAGATGGATGGCTCGAAGAATGGCATGGAAGCTAAGATGGATGGCAAGGAATATGGCATGGAAGCTAAGATGGAAAACATGAAGAATTATCTAAAAGAAGACATGGAAGGTTTGACAAAGTTGATACAAGAAATGTTTCCTAATGGTGAAAAGATAGTAGAGGAAACTCATGATAAGAAAAAAATAAATGTTAATTGTGATTTCATAAAATCTAATGTTGGCGGGAAGAACCACCATATTCCAAAAATGGATATGAGGAAGTTTGATGGAAAGAATCTTGTAACATGGATACTACAGATGGAGCAATATTTTGATCTCCATAATGTGCAAAACACACAAAAGGTACGCATTGCAACTTTACATTTAGAAAGAAATACATTTGTATGGTATCGATGGCTTTGCTCCCATAAAAAAATTGTCACTTGGTCAATTTTTACAGAGGAAATGATAGCACATTATGAGGATACAAAGAGAAACACCTTCGTTAGCCAATTGATAAATCTCAAACAAAAGGATTTAATGGGGGAGCACATTGAGGACTTCCAAAAATTGAATATAAGGGTAAATGATATTCCAGAGGAACACATGATTTATCTCTTCATAGGTACTTTAAAGGATAGCATCCAACATGAAGTTTGTGTTTTGGAACCTGATTCATTGCAGAAGGCATTCATATTGGAAATAAAAATTGAATGTAAAACTATGGCAACAAGGAAGCCTAGCAGTCACTTCTATAAAGAGGGAAGTGTTGCTACTCCTAGATTTCCACAAGCTACAAGGTTGACACCACAAAAATTGGAAGAAAAAAGAGAAAAAGGGCTTTGCTACAGTTGTGATATCAAATACACTAAAGGTCATAAGTGTGCTGAGAAGAAATTATTTTACATAGACTGTGAAGAGGAAGAAGAAAATGAACAAGAAGAGGATATACACCAGGAACCAACGCAAGAAGAGGAAGAAATGAGTCCGACCATATCGTGTAATGCATTAGCAGGAATTACCACTCCTCAAACTCTCAAGATAGAATGACATATCAAGAAGAAAAATGTAATAGTGTTGATTGATTCATGTAGTACCCATAATTTTATTCATTGTAAGGTAGCCAAGGAATTGAATTGTTTCCTATACCCAGCACCAGAATGTCAAGTGATGGTTTCAAATGGAGGAACTATAAATTGCTCTGGAAAATGCCATAATATCAAGCTAACCGTGGGGTAATATGTATTGAATATTCCAATGCTTCGCATTCCTATGGGAGGTGCTGATGTTGTACTAGGAGTACAATGGTTACAATCTTTAGGGACAATAGCTTTTAATTTTCAAGAAATTTTCAAGAAATTTTTTTCAAAAGGAAAGGAATTCGAATTACGGGGTATTGCAGGGAAGCCAAGAAAGATAATAAGCTCTAATATCATGACACAGCTTCTAAATAAAGAACAATGAGGCATAATTGCACAGTTATGCTCACTAGAAGTTCCAACATCAAAATCATCTATTTCTGCAGATCTCCAAAAATTCTTGGACAATCATTCCAAGGTTTTTGAAACTCCAGAAGGACTCCCACCTATTCGTGATCATGATCATGCTATTCATTTGATTCTAGGAAGTGTTCCTCCAAACATCAGGCCTTATAGATATCCTTATGTCCAAAAGAGCGAAATTGAATGTATGATTGCAGAAATGTTAGAGGCGGGTATAATTCAACCTCGTCAAAGTTCTTTCTCTGCTCCTGCAGTATTGGTACACAAGAAGGATGGATCATGGCGCATGTGTCCAGATTATAGGGAGCTGAATAAGCTCATTGTTTAAGATAAATTTCCCATTCCTGTCATTGATGAATTATTGGATGAATTACATGGAGCAATTTATTTTACCAAATTGGATCTTCATTCAGGGTATCATCAAATTAGAATGAAGACTGAAGATATTCCGAAAACAACATTTCGAACTCATGAGGGTCATTATGAATTTTTGGTCATGCCTTTTGGCTCTACCAATGCACCTTCTACATTTCAAGGGTTGATGAATTCCATTTTCAAACCCTTCCTTGGAAAATTTTCGCTAGTATTTTCTGATGATATACTAATCTACAACAGGTCTTGGAAGGATCATGTTCAACATGTTGACAGGGAGATCAAACTATTGCAGGAGAAACAATTATATGAAAAAACATCCAAATTTTTCTTTGGAGTACAAGAGGTGGAATATCTAGGTCATATTGTATCTCATGAGGGTGTTAAGGTAGAGCCTAACAAAATTAAATCCATTAAGGAATGGAAAGTCCCCACAACCATAAAGGCGAGGATTTCTTGGGTTAACAGGGTATTATCGAAAGCTTGTTAAGAATTATGGGAGAATAGAATCACCTATAACAACATTATTGAAGAAAGATGCATTTTCATGGACTCCTGAAGCAACTAAGGCCTTTGAACATCTTAAAGAGGCAATGTGCCTAGCACCAGTCTTAGCTATGCCAGACTTCACAAAACCTTTATTGTGGAATGTGATGCCTCAGGAAATGGAATTGGTGCAGTTTTAATGCAGGAAGGAAGACCCATTGCTTTTGAAAGTCGTCCAATCAAAGGAAAGTATTTACAGAAACCTATTTATGAGAAGGAAATGTTAGCAATACCGCATGCACTAAAGAAATGGCGAACTTACCTAATGGGAAGACACTTCAAGGTAAAAACTGATCATGATAGTCTTAAACACTTTTTGGAACAAAGGCTATCTTCAGAAGAGCAGCAAAAATGGGTCACAAAGATGTTGGGTTATGATTTTGAAATAATATACAAAAAAGGGAAGCTAAATGTTGTTGCAGATGCACTCTCAAGAAAGAATGAAGAGGTGGAAGCATTGCTTTGTGCCATTTCTATTATCCAACCATATTGGATAACCGAAGCAAGGGATGAATGGAAGAAGGATGAAGAAATGTGGACACTCATTCAAAAGTTGCAGCAAGATCCTAGTACATCTGATACATTTAGTTGGAAAAATGATTCCTTATGGTACAAAGATCGCTTATATCTTTGTAAGAATTCCCAACTAAAACAAAAGATTCTTTTTGAATTGCACACTTCTCCTTTAGGAGGACACTCAGGATTTTTAAAAACTTACCACAGGGTGAAGAAAGATTTTTTTTGGGATGGCCTTAAATATGATATTCAAAAGTTTGTGGCGGAATGTTTGGTTTTCCAGCAGAATAAAGTGGAGACAATTAAGACCCCGGGACTTCTACAACCTTTATCCATTCCATGTCAACGTTGGGAGGAGATTTCAATGGATTTTATCACAGGTTTACCTAAGTCCGAAGGAAAGAATGTCATCATGGTGGTAGTTGATAGACTTACCAAGTATACACACTTTTGTGCATTATCTCATCCATTTAAAGCAAGTACAGTTGCTACTACATTTATGGACAGAATTCAAAAGCTACATGGAAGCCCAAGGGTTATTGTAAGCGACAGAGATCCCATTTTTACTGGAAATTTTTGGACGGAGTTATTTTCTTGTTTGGGTACTCAATTAGCTCATAGCTCATCTTATCATCCTCCATCCGATGGTCAAACTGAGATAGTAAATAAATGTTTGGAAGGATATCTTCGTTGTTTTGTATCTGATAAACAAACACAATGGGTCAAGTGGTTACCTCTTGCCGAATGGTGGTATAACACTTCCTTCCATACTGCAGCAAAAATGACCCCATTTATGGCACTTTATGGATATCATCCACCATCCATCACATCATCTTTAAGGGAAAATTCGAAGGTTCAAGCAGTGGAAGATCACATCGAGCATCAGCAAGAAGTTCTCCAACTCTTGAAGGATAACCTGAATTTGGCACAAAATCGAATGAAACAACAGGCAGATCAACATCGCAGCGAGAGAAGTTTTGATGTAGGAGATTGGGTATTTTTACGGCTACAACCATACAAAAAAATATCCCTCAAGCAAGCTAAGAAGGATAATAAATTATCGCCAAAGTACTATGGTCCTTACAAGGTGTTGCAAAATATTGGTACTATGGCATACAAATTGGATCTTCCTGCTTCTTCACGAGTGCATCCAATTTTCCATGTTTCATGCTTAAAGAAGGTTATAGGTGAAAATCTTCTAGTTCAAACAATATTGCTAGAACTCGATGAGGAAGGAAAAATCATATTGGAACCTGAAGCGGTCACGGAAACAAGAACTCAATAGCTACAGAATCAATCAATTTCAGAGTATTTCATCAAGTGGAAGAACTTACGCATTGAAGATTCTACATGGGAGGATGCGAATTTTATACAGAAGCACCCAAAGCTACTCAAGCATTGAGGAAAACACTTTTTTGAAGGAGAGGGGCATGTTAGGTCCCTATATTACTAGTATAGACCCTTATTGTTGTTAGTGTAACCCCCTTATTGTTATTATTGTAACCCTGTAACCCCCATATTGTTATTATTGTGCCCTTAAATTATTATTGTTAGGTCAGCTAGGATTACATTGTGGTCCACTAGGATTACATTGTGGCCCCATGGACTCCTATATATAGAAAGGAGGTTTTGTAATTTGAATCATCCAAGAATTGTTCATTCATGTAATGTATTGGAGGTTGACCCCTCGAAGTGACTTATTTCTAAGGCGTTGATATCTCTTTTTTTCTCTTTTTGGAGCTAGTTTCACAACATTTGGACAACGATATAATTTCCTAATTGTTGTTATATTCGTTTGATATCCTAGGTGACATGAATATTTATTTACATGAAACTCCCTTGAGATAAGCTTCTTGAGCTCACTGCTATCTGGCACATATATCTGGTTCCTAAATCTCACCAAGCCATTTTTCAAGATGATACTCCTCATCCCTTCACCTTGTTTCAACCTTTACTTCAATTTTTAATACCTCTCATCATGCGGCCCTGCATGCAAGATCCACTACTTTAAGTATGTCCCATAAGGCCTCACAACTAAAATAAGATTCAATTTCATTCTCTTACTAAGAGCATCTGCAACCCTGTTCTCCTTTCCCTTGATGTATATGTTTTTGAATTCAAACTCACTAAGGGTAGCCAACATCTAGCTTGCATCAAATTCAGATTGGGTTGGTCAAACAAGTACCTTATTTCACTATGATTACTCATCAAGACAAACCTCCTACCAAGAAGATAATGTCTCCACATATTCAATGAATGAATGATAGTTTCCAACTCAAGATCATGAGTCACATAGTTCTTCTTGCTGAAAATGAAAACAAGAAATATTGAAAATGGCACCCATGAAGCTTATGATTTAATTTTCCCTTAATTAAATTAGAAGTAAATTGCAATTCCACATCACACAGCAACTTGTATGTGTTAACTGAGTCGGGAAGAATTAGTTAGCTCAGTTAATTCGAGTTGAGGATCAAAATTGAGTCATGTATAGTCCACTCTAAGTTTTAGGGGTTCTAGTTGTAGTTTATTTTGAGTTGTAATTAGTTAACTTAATTATTTGAGTTAAAATCATTTTAACTAGTCCTAATGAAGAGATGAGCTAATGATAGGTCCAGTGAATTAAATCTGGTTTAATTCACATGTAGTCATGAATCAGATAATTGATAATCAACTATAAATATATGTTTCATGTCAGTTCTAAGGAAGGCCTAATTGAGATTGGATTCAAAGGGAAGGTACTATCATCTGTATAATTAGAAAACTGTACAGGTAGTGCATGTAATCATAAAAAGGCCTAAAATAAATAATTCCTTAATTAGAGAAAATTTCATTTAAAATGATGAACGGAGGCACAAATTTAGTCATTGTTTTAGTGAGAAAAATTTTATGAGACAAATAAATTACAAGAACAAGTTTTTACGTGGAGCTGCTGAGAAAAAAGTGTGCCAAGAGAAGCTTGTGCACAGGCTAGTGTGAGACAATCAACATAGTGCATAGCTTTCTCAGGAAGGTAAATAACATTGTATTGTTTCATGATCTTGACTTTGTACAATATACAGATAGAAATTTTTTTAGCTGAGACTTTACCAAGGTACATCTTTGTGTTGTGCAATTGTAATTATTTCTCTTAATTGTTATGTGATTGTGTGATCCTAATTCGTTTCCACAAATTTGTAAAATTGATTCAGTATTATTTTTTAGTACAATACAATATCATTGGAATCCATTTATATATTTCTACATGGTATCAGAGAAGGAATTTTTTGGGCGACACTTTTGCAGAGCAGATCTAAATTTTTTTGTGAAAATTTTTCAAAAAAAAATAGCCAATCTCAATTCCTTGCGAAAAAATACACAAATTCAAAAAACAAATCGGTCAAATCAGAGCTTCGATGAGGGAGATATCGTCTATTTAAATTGAACATTTTTTTAGAAAAATTTGTGATGATAGGACAATTACATCATGCGCAAGTCAAGAACCTATATGCACTTGAGGTACAAGATGCATGCAAATCTTTGAGGCACAAAGAAAAGGTTAGAGACTTGGTGGTTGAGAGGGAGCATAAATTACCTCTCAACATGGAGCCTAAGAAGAAGCCTCAGAAGGTTGTGGAGCAGCCACAATTGGAGAAGCAGAGAGGATACCAAGTTGAGGCATCCACTCAAGCAGAGACCTCCAGTAGGGGGGAATTTCGATCCAGGTGGGCACAACGAGCACATGCAAACATACCTCTAGGTCAGAGGTTGGGCAATGTGAAGTGATAGTCACAAGAGAATAAATTTGGGTAGGATCCATTAATATGACTTATCTCATGGATCATTACCTGGCTAAGGGTTCCCACAATACAAATTAGCATGATGGATCAGTATGAATTTTTTCAGTCAGATGTCAGATGTTAGATATTGGAGTGTAGATTAGAGTGGGAAGCAGTGGAGATGGGACAAAAATAGAGTAAGCAACAACATAGAGTTTTTAGTTGACACTGTAGTAGCTAGCAACAGTCAGAAGGCTATACTAATAGATGCATCATACTTATTCAATTTGGATTTTTTTTTTGGTTTCTAAAGTTGTAGTAGCAAAACTCACTAGAGAAGTGTTGCATGCAGAAAATTCCAAAGGTAAAAGATCAATATAGAGTTGAACTCCTTTCTTTTCGAGAGGGAGTGTTGAAAATGGACATAAGAAATATTGAAAATGGCACCCATGAGGCTTTTGATTTAATTTTCCCTTAACTAAATTAGAAATAAATTGTAATTACACATCATAGGACAATGTGTATGTGTCAACTGACTCGGGAAGACTTAGTTAGCTCAGTTAATTTGAGTTGAGGGTCAAACTCAAGGCATGTAGAGTCCACTCTCGATTTTAAGGGTCTAGTTGCAGTTTATTTTAATTTTTAATTAGTTAACTCAATTATTTGAGTTAAAATGAGTTTAAGTAGTTCTACCTAAGAGATGACCTAGTGATAGGTGCAGTGAATCAAAGCTGATTTAATTCACATGTAGTGATCAATTAGATAATTGATAATTTGATATAAATTGTTGTTTCATTTCATTTCTAAGGAAGGCCCAATTGATATTGGAGTTAAAGGGAAGATACTATCAATTTTATAATTAGAAAATTGGATCGGTTGGGCATGAAGTTAGAAGAAGGCCTAAAATAAATCGTTCCTTAATTAGAGAAAATTTTCTTAAAAAGGAGGAATGAAGGAACAATTTTAGTCATTGTTTTGGTGAGCACAAGTTGGCGATACCAAGCAATCAGAAGGACACATTTTTGTGTGGAGCTTCTGATAGGAAGGTGTGCCAAGAGAAGCTTGTGCACAGGTTAGTGTGAGACAATCAACAAAGTGAAGAGGTTTCTGAGGAAGGGAAATAACATTGTATTGTTTCATGAGCTTGACTTTATGCAATATACAGATAGAGGGGTTTTTAGATAAGGCTTTCCCCATATACATATTTTTGTTGTGTGATTGAAATTATTTCTCTTACTTGTTATGTGATTGTGCAATCCTAATTTGTTTTCGCAAATTTGTAGAAATAATTAAATATTTTGTTTTAGTACATTACAAGATCAGCTGAATCCATTTAGATATCTCTATACTACTTGTGCTCAATGCACTTCCTCGACTCATAACATACCATCTATCGTTCCTACATCAAGACTCAACCAAGTCCTTCCTTGAAATATTATGTACATACCACAAACTATTTATCAAGATATGAAATCTTCAAAACTGGAACATTTGTAAGAAAATGCTTCAACTGCTAAAACATAGGTCCACACTCCTCAATCCTTTCAAATGTCTTCCCCTATCTATGTGAATATGTAGTAGGATAGCCAATCCTTTATAAGGTCCTAATGAAGCACCTATAATAACTTTCTAGCCCCATGAATAATCTGACCTCATCCAGATTCCTAGGTGTTCGCCAGTCCACGATAGCTTTAATATTTTCTGGGTCCACTTCTATCCCCTCCTTGGAAAAAAAACGTCCCAAGTAATGAATCTAAGATTTAAATAAACTTCACTTGTTGATCTTGGCATGAAAATGATGCTCTCTCAACAATATCAAAATTTTTGCCAAGTTCTTTGTATGCTCTTCCTCATTCTTGGTGTATACCAACATATCATCAATAAACACTATAAAAAAATTGTCAAGACAAGGAAGAACCACAATATTTATCAAACACATGAATGTGGTTGGAGCATTATTAAGACCAAAAGGAACCACCACAAACTCATAATGACCATACCTTGTGTGGAATTTGTTCTTGTAAATATATTCTTCTTTTATTTCACCTGATGATATCCTGATCTCGTATCAATATTTGAGAATATTTTTGTTCCCTTCAATTGATCAAACAAACCATCAATTTTTGGAAATGGATACCTATTTTTGATAGTCACCTTATTCAACTACCATTAACAAATGCACAATCTGAGAGTATCGTCCTTCTTCTTTACATGCAATACTAGTGCACCCCAAGGTGACACACTTGTCCTTATGTATCCCTTATCAATAATTTCCTGAAGGTACAATTTCAATTCCATAACTCTGGAGTGCTCAAATTGTATGGTGCATTAGATTTTGGTGTTACTCTTGACATTAACTCAATTAAAAATTAGACCTCTCTAAAAAGTGTGGAAAAAAGAGTGTGGAAGTGAATTCGAGGGTCAAAAAACTTTATGACAATCCTTTGTAACTGTTATGAAGTCCGTTGAGTTAAAAAATACTCTTTTGATGCACGAGTTTACCTGGATGTATCGGTCGATGCTCAATCAATGTTTTTGGGGTACCTAGATGCAATATTGTGAGATCCTTTCATCTGTTTCACACAAGAAAATTGGCCAATGAAGGAGAAATCATAAAAGTGCCTAGCAGAGCTAAAAATTCCCAAAATTATGTTGGATGAGGGTTTTTCAGATGAGCTTTAACTCGATCAATATGGGTTAGACTTTGTCAAAAAATTCATACATGTAATTTTGGGTCAAAGTTATGTTGACCAATTTAAATGCAATTAAACAGGTGAGTTTAAGTCATATAAGCTCGAGAAAACTATTTCACTAGCCACTCATTTCAAAATAAAAAATATTGTGGTTTTAAGTAACGATCCTGGTAAAATTTCCATCTACGAATAACAATATTACACTGCATTCAATCACCTAATTCAAAACAACAGATATAACTAGGAAGTATTCTACATAAATATGTAGTCTCAAAATTCAGAATGAAAAGCACAGTCTCCAACAGAATATCACATCACTCTATTATTAATGGAAATAAAAAAATAGCTAATTAGTGTTATCATAACTAGAAGAGAATTGGTGGAACAGGTCGGTTTGACTGCTTGGGTACCTAAAACTATTTGACTGGTGGCACAAAAATAGAAAAGGCTGGTTCGGTACTAAAGCGGGATTTTGTCACCGAACCGAATGGTTTTGAACAATGCAACCAAGAACCCTCCGAATGAAAATAAAAAATAAAATTATCAGTGGGGAAAACTGATATTTTTTTACTTAAATTTTTAATTGTTTCAGTATGTTTTAGGGTGGTTCTAATCTCATTGGATTTCACATAAATAAAATATAATTTTAGATCCCACTCAAAATCTAGTAGACTTAAATGTTTTTAGGATTTTGAAAATGAAAATAATTAGATAATGAAGACCAAAACAAATAGCTTAGCGTAAGCATCTGGTCTTCAGACAATTAACAAAATTTTCAAAAACTCTTTAACAAGTTCCAAAGTTTTTTTGATATGCGATTGGGATTCAAGCTTTCAAGTCCAACAAACATATGATTACAGAGCTATGTTGTCAACATATGAAAATAAAACGACCCTATTAGGTCTTGTTAAGCTATCGTAGGGCCACCAAATTTCCTATGGGAATCTAGATCAATCATCTAACATAAGGTTGAAAAATTAGGCAGACAACATATGAAAATAAACATCTTAGATGGTCCCATTGAGCTATTATGGGCCATGATATTTTGATATGGGATCTCCTCGATTAGAACTGGTGGTTGACAATTTATATTTCCATGGATAACATCTACACCTTCCTTGATATAATGTTGTTAATATTAAATATGTCACTCTCAAGTTTCCTAATGTTTGAGACATTGGATCCGTGATCATTAAACATTTTATCTGTGCAAGTTATTGATTGGTTGAATTTTACTGTAAAGATGACTTCCACTAGAGCCATAAGCGAAGTCAGAGCTTCATTTCTCTCTCATCTTCCTGACAGTTCAAGTTTCAAATCATTTTTACAAAGCATAGTTAGCATCTAATATATAACTACCTATGTAACTACAGTTAGAGCTTATATGTTACTACCTCCAACCCATCGTCAACTCATTCTCGTTAACACCATAATTATGCTCAAGTTCCTCCAACCTCTACCCAATATTGTCATAAGCATTATAAATTTCCTCCCCCATCTATTCTACAGTGGTCATAGGAGCATTTAGGCATCTACCCCATATACTTGTACGATTTCGAGGACCAATTTTTTTCCATAGTAAGTACTTTTCAAGCTCAGATGATTCAAGGTGTAATTTCTTGCCTTGAATAAAAAAAAATTGTGGTCATATTCACATAACATTTTTGTCACTTACTTCCTTGATTGGACCTGTATTGATGCAATTTGTGGGAGATAAGATAATATTAGACAATTTTATTAATGTATAATAAATGAGTATAATAAGTAGGTCAATGGGACTTAAAAATACATCCACTTTATGTATGCAATACATATTTCCCAAGTCAGAGGGGGCCCTTAACATCCAAGGTTGATGGTAAGAAATTATGGTTGGAACATTTGGATCTTGACCAAACTTGGAGATTTTTACTCTAGATGGAGAGAGTCTGGTTGTGGGATCTTCTAGTGTTAATTTGTCTGCTGGTCTGGTGATTTTTATTACTGATTTGAAATGTGAGCTCCTAGAATTTTTGTGTAAATTTGTTGATCTATAATGAGGGGGATTCAAGAGGAAACCCCACTTCTCAGTGATTTGAAATTTTGGAGTGGCATGGACCTCAATATAACATTTTTTGTCTTGAGTGGACACGCAACAAGGAAGAAGGTGATTCTCCTAATGGGCTTTGGTTGGGGAAGTTCATGCAAAGGTTGATATCTATGAGTAAAATTATTATTCATTAGAAGAGTGAGGCATATTTTTGGATAATGAAAGAATGTCGAAAGGGAGCCACCTGAGTCTTGGTAAATGCAGTAAAATCCCCATTCAATCTCATGATAGATAGGACATATGTATATGAGATGTTCGATGTGGTATGTGGTGATCAGTTTCAATCCAAAGTGGATGAGATTATACCAACCATGCATTTAGTGTTTACGGATATATGTAGGTATGGCAATGTTGACATCTTGAAGTTGCATGTCATACTCAGAATAATGATACATCTTGAGGCTAAGACCTTTGAGAGCTGTGATCCAAGTGCAGACTGTTAGTCATCAGTAATTTTTACTATCTCTAGATGACTAAATATTAGTTCTAGATTTCTAAAAACAATATTCCTGAATATTGTGAGTTTTAGAAATCTCACTGCCTTCATTATCCTTATATCAAAATTTTCACTGTTCTACTATTTTTCCATTCCATGGTTAACCTACCACTCTTAAAAAGGCCCTTCATGAGCTTGTGCCACTCACCTATATCCTATTTTCCCACCTATAACCTCAGTACCATGTTTTTCTTTTGTCCATCACTCCACTTCCCATATACGGTTACGAAACAACCTTTCCTTTCCATGTTCACCAGGTCCCTGAAGGTTTGATGGTCTCAAAACCATCTTTGTAGGCTCTTTAGATAAACCAAGTACATTGCATTTTACATATTCAAAAACATTACTTTTTCAATGCTATGTTTTTACACTTAAAGACTCTAAAAACACTTTCAGTCAAAGACCACGTCAAAGACTCCTCCCACTAGGTCAATTAGGGTTTCATAGGTTGTAAGGTCATAATTGGTGTTCCAAATAATGGTTTTCTTATGAAAAAGGCTGACTCAAATGTATTGGAATATTGAGACATGGTTATTCAAAGAAGATCTAACAATCCCTAAAGGAAACTACATTGTCAAAATTCAAGTTTTGTGAATGCTAAGATTTTGACACTTCTGCAGGATTGTTAAGAGATCCATCAGCAAAAATTTGATGAGGCAGGAGGTCTGATCCTGAATCAAGACAACTCATGGAAAGAATACAGGAAAGCACTTGTGCTTAAAGAAACCTAGGGTTTTGGAAATATAGTCAAAAGAGGTAAAGTGAAGATGTTATGCCTCCATGATGACAGCAGAAATAAGGTTTGAAGAGATTACCATGTGTGACATCCAAAAATTTGTCAAAAGTGAGTCTACCATGCCTAAGGGTCAGTGAAATAGGTAAAGAGTATCGGTGGACAAGTTTTAATTTATAAATTTAGGCACCTGTAAATCAGAAGTGGCCTAGGGAGGTGGAATGGCATTGTTTAAAACCCACGGTAGTGGCAAAAGAGTGATTGTCTTAAAGGTGTCAGGAGTAGATGTATCAAGCCTTAGAATTAAAAAGGTCAAAATTCACCATGTTTATCAAACCTGCATGCAAACACTGAAAGGTGGTTAGTAAAAATTGCGAAGGAAAGCACATAAAACTATTCAAACACCACTGTGTCCAATCCTCCAAAGAAGACATCAAATGAGCATATAAATTCTAAAGGAGAAACAAGAAAAATCACTCAAAGATTTTTAAGTCTCCTACATAGCAAAGTGTCAAAGGACTTAGTGAAAAGTTAGAGGATGAAAAACATTAGGAAAGTGGGTTCTCAAAGTTTGATTTATTTTCCTAGACTATAAAGGATCATTTTGGTTCTCATCATAACTTATTATGCACTTTCAAATACAATCAAAGCATCCAAGAGAGAAATTTGGGCATTTCAGTCAAATTTTGGGCAATTCTACCCAGCACTGCACATTTAGGCAGGTGCTACGCGTTTAGTGTATGGTGGTGCGCATTCAGAAGATTTTCCAGTGAAAAATTGCACTATGCTACACATTCAGAGATGCGGGCTGCACGTTCATGCAGGCGCTATGCATTCACCTAGGAAAGCCTGACATGTCCAAACTGCGTTCAGGCACTACACCCAGGAGAGCTCGACAAGCCCAAACTGCATTCAGGCGCTACTCACAGGGAAGCCCGACACCCAAAAATGCATGCAGGCACTACACGTTCAACAGATAGGACTTGAAAACACATGCAGACACTACGCGTTTGGTAGGGAGGACCCGAATCTGCATGCAGGCACTGCATTTTTTCCTAAATCTCCTCCTTCACCTGCAAGCTCCCAAAAAACATCAAAAAACTCCTTCAACCTAACATCAAACAACTTTCAAGGGCATTAAAAATTGGTAGGTAGATGTCTTTCTTTTTCCTCTAGTGAATTTTGATGGTTTAATGTCAAAAGAAATCGACCAACCCCTAAGGAGTGAAAAACCCTAATCTTCATGCTAAAAACCTTGTTTAAACCTCCATCATCTACAAACAAGAATATATCAGTCAACTATGGTATGAAGTAGTATGGTTGTAGTGATTTGAAGTTGACCATTCATCAAAGCTTAAAAGGCTTAGTCATACACCTACACCTTCCTCTCCCTCACTTACAAATGTTTCCTTTCATCCATCATTCCAATTCACTCCTCATATCAAGTTTCACAAATAGAGCTAGGGTTTGTTTAAAAATAGCAATAATCAAAATGTCAGGAGAAGGAGAGAATGTTAGTAGTGAGGAAGGCCAAGTGCCTAGGAGGCAGAAACACCAGGGTGGGAAGGTTAATAGGTTTGAACCCCAAAGCACAATGGAGCTTAATGCATCTCTTATGATTTTCACATGTTTCCAAAATGTGGGACGTTTTCACTTTTGTGAAAGAGTCCAACAAGCAAAAAGCCACCTAGAGCTCACAAGGTTATTCATACTTAACCTACATGACAAACAATCAAACTTTGTAGGGGTGACCTTCGAAATTTCCTTAGATGCCATTGCGCATGCTACGGGCATACCCAATGTTGGTGAAAAATGGTTCAAAAGAGAAAATTTATACATAAGCTGCTATGAGCCATTTCTTAAACCCAAATACAAAGAAGGCTTCAAATCTATATTCCCTTTTTCATATTTCTTGGAGAGGTATGCACCCTTGATGAGGTTCATCATGAAATATTTTAGATATGAGGGGAGGTACTCTAGACTTTACTCCTATCACATTATATTACTCATGCACTTTACTAGGGTTTCGATGCTTCATTTACCCTACTACCTCTATAGGAGTATTGACAAGATGTCTTTTGTTGTACAAAAGAGAAATTATTCTCAGCAAATGCAAAGTTTGTTTCATCACTCTTTAATCAAGATGGTTGTGCTACATTAGTTGGAGAAAAAAAGCATACCATGGGAAGTGTTCATTTCTCATGAAGTGTTCACAAACCCACAGCCCCATCCTCAACAAAATTTCCCTCATCATCTCATCCTCCTCCCCCCACTCCCCCATCATCTCCTACTAATCATGCTTCATTATCTACACTTTTATCCTCACCTCAAAAAAACCTTCCTGTAATATTCCTAAAATTAGCATGCAGCTAATTGGAATATTACATTTTGATTTTTTCACCTAAGTAGATGAATAAATGGGAAAAGGACCCATATTTAACTTGTATTGACATAAAATCCCTCTTGGTGTGAAAAGGGGATAACTTGGTGGCTGGATTTTACACCTCACATGTGTGAACAGGAAGAGGATCATGATGATTCAGTCAAATTTGATGAAGTCAACAACGCTACCTAAGAAGGTGCGGGTTGCTTGAGAAGACAACGCAATTTTGGAGGGAATGTATTCACATGGTGTTGGAAACCCTAATAGGTGGGACCCAAGGTGAGGAGGCTCAAAAACATTATAAGGAGGAAGATGGAAGAATTTTGGGGTTAGCTTATGGATTACATTTTCATGTCTGCTTAGACACTTGAGCATTCTTCAGTTGTTGAGCTGAGTATGCAATGTTGTTCAGCACAAGGCATTACTGCTTAGGGATTCCTTCTCTTTCATTGAGAGATAACTTGAAGGAGTTATTTTATTCATTCTCCCATATCCAGGCTTGATACCTAGCACCTCCTACAGCTACAACATTATTCTTGTAGCAGGAAACACTGTGATACTGGGTTTGCAGTGGGAGATTCACAACACCAGCGCTTGAGCTTATCTTTCAGAGGAGGGAGCTCCCATTTCTTTGCAAGATCTGTTCAGGAGGTTCCCAAGATTATTGGACATCTTTGAAAGTGGCCAACTTAGTTCCCATCCACTACAACGTATTTTACTAGGGAAACTGCATCATTTTTTCTAGAGCAGCAATTGTAGGGTTTGATCCCTTGCATGTGAGCTCATTCCTTGGAGAAAGGGCCAACCCTTCTCCCGGAAAGATCTGTATTACATTCTTCTTCTGTAAATTGTATATTTCAGTCATATTTATTTATTTCTGTAGTAAAACTAAAATTTTCATATCCATATCTGCATATCTGCATTTTTGTACATTGTGCTATCAAGAAACCCTTGCAGGGTCACTCTTATTTTGTATAAAAAGGGAGGAATCTCCATTTTCTTAGCCATTTATGCATTTCATACTCCAGATCTATTTTTTCTCATGATTTTCTGCATAAACCCTCATAAAAATAACGTTTATCTTGCTTTAGCACTTTCTGCATGAGCTAGGCTATGGGGTTTGGGCATATTTGAGGCATATTAACTTGGGGAGATTTGTTTATGTTGGCTAGAGTGATTTGTTTCACCTCTAATTCCGCATGTGAGTTGTATATCATGTATTATAAGGGATACAAGTACCATTTCTCACTTGTATATTGTTATTTTCTGAAGACATCTGTTTAATGCCCTATATTGCTCCATTTGCCACTTGGGAAGGAGAATATAGGCCATATTATTGTTGAGGTTCTTACATATTCTGGTGAGATGTTCTTGTACATCTAATGAGCTTCTCTAGATTTCCATGCTCATGATTTGCTGAAGCTCCAACTTTGGAATATCTCAAGATATTCCATTTGTTGTAGAAAATTCCCATTTCAGGATATTATAGTGGTATTAGAGCTCTGCTCTTGGCTCAGCCTGTGGATTTCAGATCCAATCAAAAGATAAGAAGAAGGGGAGAAAAAAATTACGGAGAGGTTGAGATTACTCTCATCCATTTTCAGATCTAAGAAGAGCCTCTCCAAGGAGGTTCAACAGATGGAAGAAGAAATATGCAATGGAACTCCAAGAGGGTTTCAAGAAGGAGAAAGCTACAGTGAGACCTATAGAAGTTTTGAAGAGGAATAAGAAGACCCATGCACATCCTATTCACATAGAGGGAGTGGAGAGGAATAATACCACTTAGAACATGAGATCCTGAGTGTGTATTTGGTAGAATACAAGTTCCAACCTAGGGCTTTCAAAGAGATCCTAGATTTTCCTCAGTTTATTCACCTGAGAGAAGAAAGAAGACCATGTAGAAAGAGGATGATAAGAGGCAAAATATTCCTGTTTTCTACATTTTATGGATCACTCAAGTGTGCAACAAAGACTTGGTTGATGAAACTAGAGGCATTTTTCCTACTACATCCAGTAGTGGAAAGAGAAGTTGTGGAGATCTCAATGCTACACTTGGAGGGAAAGGAAAGCTCTTGGTGGATCATCCATGAAGTTCATGCAAGAGTATATACTTTTTTTAATTTTATTTATCAAGTAACCAGGAGATTTGATAGTAGAAGACTAGAGGAGGAGGAGTCCTCTTCTCCACTCGAGGAGCCTTGTACCAGCACTATCACATTCATGGAGGGGCAGTCATTTGTAGCAGTAGTTGGATCAACCAATGGATTGAAGGAAGGAACCCTTGCAGCGATACAAGAGGTTCCAAACACTCGCCAAGGTATGAATGCATTTCCATTTCTGACCATTTCAAAAATTCTTATGGAAAGCCTTGGGAATTTGTCCTCACGGGGTCAAGGATCAAAAATCATTGCTTTGGTGGAACAACAAGATTTCACAGTGCTGTGCAATTTGGGATTGATCCAAGAGGGGATGAAAATTCATTCCTTTGCACCTTATTTGAGTTGCGTGCAGCATGAGGAGTTAGGGTGCAATATGGTGGGAGGCATGATGAATGTTGTGCCATTTCCTGTTGATGATGAGGAATTTTCCACCATTGAAGAAAAGGCTAGGGGTGACACCACAGTCATGACAAAGGCATCTCTAGCATTTCATGAAGAAGAATAAGAAGCAACTGCTCCAAGAAGAGAAGCTCTTGCATTCTTGCAAGGAGTTTCAAAGAGTCTCACATATAGAAATTTTGGCACAATCCATGAGCAACATGTGCCATCAATATCACATGGTGAGATCTTGAATACTGCAGAAGATGAAGAGAAGGGAAAACTTCAATGGGAAAGAAACATTTACCCCTCTTTATTTAAAAATAGTGATGTAATAAGAAGGCATGATGATCTATGCCTTGATGTCTCCTCACTTGGGAGAATCCCTCTAGGGAAACTCCTTGATGAAAAGAGAAAAGTGTTCTCTCAACCTTGTACAGTGATGATACATTTAGCCAAGGGAGGGACTATTACAACGTTGGAGACTTTGGGTAAGAAGAATGCTTATGTTAATCACATTCTATTTTATGATTGCATGGATTCTTTTACTTTACATGTGCAAGCCATGACTTCTAAGAGGAGTGTCCTACCTTATAAAATTCATGGCCAACTATGGGCCAGAACTATTCTCAAGCATGGCCACTCCCTTGATAGGCTAAGGGAGGTCTTGCAGCATGATGGGTGCTTCCCCAAAGCACCAAACATACGTTTCAACTTCATCCATGGTGGAATGATAAGGGTAGCAAGTAAGTGCCATATAAACCACTTACCACAGCTAGATCTAAAGCAGGGAAGAGATGACCTGAGCTGGTTTCTATTGGGTGAGCAAGGGTACCACCCAGAGTCTTTTATTTTCTTGTCTCATGCCTTGTATCTCAAGAAATAAATGCATAAGAAGGAGGCATGGTTGCTTTGGTTTACAAGAAGAGAGTATGGGCAAAAATTTTCCCATACTTTTTATGATATTTCCAGAGAGGAGGAAGGCACATTCATGGTGCAAGGAGGCTATCCTTTTGCATTGGAGGATTATGAGGGGCTTCCATGTAGGAAGGAGATCTTCTAACATAGCAGCATGATGGTGGATAGATTTGGCATATGGAATGTCAAAGGGAGAAGTCATCTAGTGACAAGAGCCTTGTTACTAAGGCCTACAACGTTGTCACTTGAGAGCATGTTTTTATTGATGGAGTGTTCCAAAGGGAGTATGCACCCTCTCCTCTTGCAGATTTTTATGAAAATATTCTCATGGGAGGACTCACTCATGGACCTCACCTACAGCTCACACATGCTGCATGGTAAGAAATACATTTATGTGCTTGTTGATTACTCTATTGAGTATTTGTATTTTATCACCATATGTAAGCAGTGCATTGCTCCACAAGAGAGCAAGAATATTTTTGGATTTCATGGTCACTTTAGGGCCAAATTTTGTAATGTTGATAACCCATCTCTACATGACTCTGGGCAAGTGTTGTGTTTCTTTTATTGTACACAACTGGTATATATTTCTGCATACTACTCCATAGTAGATGAGCTAACATGCATAGATGTAAATTCTTTGAAGAACAACTTGCCACTTGATGCTCTGAATCAGCAGTTGAAAGGACTGTGTTGTATCCACCAGAGAGACCATGTGTATCATCCAAACTTGCACATGAGCTTCAGCCATTTTCTTATTTGGATGCCATATGGTGATGATGTGCCATTCATCTTGTATGGAATGGTTTGGGTTGGCATGGCTCATGACTTTAGAGGAAGGGTCCTTGGAGGCTCAATCCTCTTCTTGCCATTGGAGGGCAATCATGTTGCAGCCCAAGATCAGCATGGCCTCTACACTTATCATAAGTGGAGAGGAGTACAACATGGGATAGGCCCTCTTGCCTATCATGTTCATTTATTCAGCCCACCTACACTTCAGGAGCCAAAGGTGGAGGAGATTCTTCTTGAGTTTCCATACTGGAGGGTAACTCATTTCATATGGATGATAGCTTGGGGGTGGAGGTTTCACTTAGGAATGAGGATTTCCCATGCATATCATACTCCATGCCTTGAGAGGACCTCCAGACAGCACATATTTGTCTCCTTGAGCATGTTACTTTTCCAAAAGGATAGCCATTTGGGTGTGCACCAAATGTTGATTTGTTTTTCTTGGGAGGGGCACTATGGAGTGCATTGTTGAGATAACATCTTATTCTTTGGAGAGCTCATCATATTGGGGTGCTACAAGTGGATGGAAAGAGACTTTCCAGTTCTATCCTTGCAGTTACTTGAGGACAAGAAACATTTGGGAGGGGAGGACTGTAATATTCCTAAATTTAGCATGCAGCTAATTGGAATATTAGATTTTGATTTTTGCACCTAAGTAGATGAATAAATGGGAAAAGGACCCATATTTAACTTGTATTGATATAAAATCCCTCTTGGTGTGAAAAGGGGATAACTTAGTGGCTATATTTTGCACCTCCCTTGTGTGAACAGGAAGAGGATCATGATGATTCAGTCAAAGTTGACAAAGTCAATAGCGCTGCCTAAGAAGATGTGGTTTGCTTGAGAAGACAGCGCAGTTTTGGAGGGAATGTATTCACATGGTGTTGGAAACCATAATAGGTGGGACCCAAGGTGAGGAGGATCACAAAAATTATAAGGAGGAAGATGGTAGAATTTGGGGTTAGCTTATGGATTACATTTTCATGTCTGCTTAAACAGTTGAGCATTCTTCAGCTATTGAGCTGAGTATGCAGTGTTGTTCAGCACAAGGCATTCATGCTTAGGGATTCCTTCTCCTTCATTAAGACATCAGTTGGAGGAGTTTTATTCTTCATTATTCCATATCTAGGCTTGAGGCTTATCACCTCCTATAGCTACATCTTTATTCTTGCAGCAAGAAACACTGTGATGTTGGGTGTGCAGTGGGAGATTCACAACACTAGCTCTTGAGCTTATCTTTCAGAGGAGGGTGCTCCCCTTTCTTTCCAAGATCTATACAGAAGGTCCCGAAGCTTATTGGACATCTTGGAAAGTGGCCAACTCAGTTCCCATACACTACAACACAGTTTACTAGGGAAACTGCGTCATTTTTTCAAGAGCAGTAGTTGCAGAGTTTGACCCCTTGTATGTGAGCTCATTCCTTGGAGAAAGGGCTAACCCTTCTCCCAGAAAGCTCTGTATTCCATTCTTCTTCTGTTAATTTTATATTTCAGTCATATTTATTTAGTGCTATAGTAAAACTACGTTTTTCAGATCCATATCTACAGATCTGCATTTCTGTATATTGTGCTCTTAAGAAACCCTTGCCGGTCACTCTTATTTTGTATAAAAAGGGAGTAATCTCCATTTTCTCAGACATTGATACATTGTATACTCTAGATCTATTTTTTCTCATCATTTTATTCATAAACCCTCATAAAAATAATGTTTTTCTCGCTTCAACACTTTCTGCATGAGCTAGGTTATGGGGTTTGGACTTATTTAAGGCATATTGACTTAGGGAGATTCGTTTATGTTGGCTATAGTGAGTTGTTTCAACTCTAATTCTACATGTGATTTATATATCATGTATTATAAGGGATACAAGTCCCATTTCTCACTTGTATAGCATTATTTTCTGAAGACAGTTGTTTAATGCCCTATATTGCTGCATTTCCCCACTTGGGAAGGAGAATATAGGCCATATTCTTGCTGAGGTTATTACATACGCTGGTGAGATGTTCATGTACATATAATTAGATTCTCTACATTTCCACGCTCATGATTTTTTGAAGCTCCAACTTTGGAATATCTCAATATATTCCATTTGTTGTAGAAATTTTCCATTTCGGGATATTACACTTCCTTCCTCCCCTTCTCCAAATGCATCAGATCAAGAATGAGGTGACCATGATGAGAAATCAAATACTAATGAAGGAGAGAGCAACAATGATGAAATAAGCATTGAAGAAAAAGAGAGTGAAGAGGTAGAGGTTAGCAATGAAATAGAGAACATAGAGGTAGATGACAATGAAGATGAGGCAAGTGATGAAGAGAGCAGCCAAGATAATGATGATGATGTTGGAGATGAAGAGGCAGAAGATATTCTGGACACAAATGAAGGAAGTGACAGAGAGACAGATGATGATAATGATGGCAGTGAAACTAAGAGCCACAATGACAGTAAAAATAGTGAGGTTCCTAGTAGTGATAAGGGCAGTGGTGATGTTGGAAACAAAGAGGACAGTGAAAAAGTAGAAAAAATGGTAACTGATAGCAATAATGATGCTAATGATAGCATTAATACCAAGGATCAAAATGTCAGTGAAGCTGATGATAACAATGAAGAAAATGAAGAGGCTGATAGCAGCAGTGAAGAAGAAGACAACAAAGAGCATGATAGTCATAACAGCAGCCATGAAAGCCATAAGGACAGCACGGATATCACTGATAATGACAGTCAAGATGGAAAAAATATTTAAGACACTGAAATGGTCATAATCAAACCTCTTTCTTTGACTTACCAAAGAGGAGAAAGGCATGTGTTTGCTTCCTCTAAAAGGCAAGGGGCCATGCCTTCCACATCAACAAAGAAGCTAGACAAAGGCAAAGAAAGGGTCAATGTTGGAGATAAGAAAGGTAAGAATGGAACTAAACAAAAATTTGAATGTATTGACCTTGACAGTGAAAATGAAGAAGAGGAGAGGGTTACAAGCATCTTGCTCCAAAGCAAGGAGGCTGAGATCATAGACTTGCAAAGAAAGATTGGCATGGCAATGTATAACATTGAGTATTATGTTGGGGTCCCGTGATTTAGTAGAATGGTAGACCAAATGCACAGGGTAACACTAGACCAGTATTTTGAGTTCTAGGACCTAGCCTTCCTAGACTCAGAGAGGGATCTCTCTATTTATATGCAAAGGATGTTCACTTGTCTTCTTCAGATGGTTGATTTTAGGCTAGTACTAAGTGTAGGGTTTTTTGTTTGTTTTTGTTGGGAAAGATGATCTATGAGAATAGATGGAATAAGGAATATTCATAGTAATTGGGCAATGGAGTCTATAAAAGTCATGAAAGGTTCATTAAAATATCGGGGAGCATCACAGGGAAAATCTAACTTGGTCAATGGATCTTCAAAGTTCTTAAGGGAAATGAGATGGACATCAATTGTGAAAATAAAAGTAGGACAACAGGCAATTAAGAATCCTTTATCATGTACCTTTAAAAAAAATAGACTTAAACATCATAAGCATAAAGAGGAAATCAATAGACAGGGCAAACCATAAACTGTTTGATTCAACTTAAGCAGGTAATTATTCAATACAAACATTCCAATGAAATATAGAAGGCGAGAAACTCATTTAACTTCTAGTGATTTCACCTTCAAGGAAAGAAAACATTCAATACACACATATAATTGTAATCAAAGAAGAGGGAACGCCTAAACATCCTTGATTATAGCTATGAAGATCTCCAAAACAATTATTTAAGCAATTACAAAGGGTATGATTGAAACAAAACCTCTTTGGCAGACCTAACTAATGGTACTTTAGAGAGAGACCTCAAAAATAGTGTTTTAGTGGCATCAAATAAGAAGGGCTAGCCATAAATCATGCTTGATACCTACTGTATTAAACCATTTATGAAATAAAAAAGTTTAGGGGGTCTAGAGAGAAATTAAGAATTCTCTAAAATGTCCTAGCAAAGGAAAAAGTAAAGACAGTGAAGAACAAACAGAGCTAAGGTGCCTTTGAAAACATTTCTTAGTCTAAATCCTTTGTTATACTGCAAGATAGAAGGATGGAAACATAATGAAACAGGAAAAAACAATAATAGAATAGAAGCACTTCACCATAAACCAAGCTTAGGGATCCTGCAAACAAGCCTCCTCCATCAACAAACAAATCAAGGCATTCACAAGCTCCAAGACATCAATTTATTTTCAACCTCCAAAATACTATGTATTACTTCAAAGAGTCATCAATGCTAACAAGATAATGAGCTCAAATGTAGTATTTATCTACAAATGAGGAGGTGAAACTAAGCCTTAGGGTTTGGGTGTCATTTATTACAGATTTAATGAATTTTCTACCTTGAAGACCATGCAAGGCTCAAGGCAGGAATATTTGAAGATACTTCTTTGAATAATAACTCCTATCTTAGCTTCTGGGGAATATAGTTGAAATGTTTAAATTTAAGGCCTATTAATAACTTTACAATAACTGCTTGGTAGATAGAAAATATCTCTGACTATGTTCAATAACTGTTTAATTCTTTATTGAAGGAAACAAAGCATTAGGTGGCAAAAATATCTTTGAAAAGAATTATCTACCTGTAAGTGCAGTTAATTCGAACCTGCTTTGGATTAATCTGCCTCTTGTTTTATCTTTAATCTCTGTGTTTAGGCCTTAAAAATATGTCTTTAAGCTCTGACTGTCTGTTTATATTTATATTTTTCTTGAATCTATTTGATTTATCTTTCTGATCTCCTGTCTTTATCACTTAATCTGTTAAATGTCTACATGTATCCTTTATCTTCTGCTTTAGCTGGTTAATCCTTTGTTTTTGCTTTTGATTAAGGATTAGCCATTTAATCTTTTAATCTTCTTCTCTTCACTGTATCCTTTGACTGCGTCTGTTTGCTATGTGTAGGGGATGCCTTCTGTCGTGGTAGGAGGGTTACTTGGCCATCGATGATCATGTTTCATCGATGGTTTGTGTGGATGCAAGCCTTCTGGCCACAATTGATTTGAATTAACCTCCTGGATCATCACCCAGAGGTTGATTTGGTCGTTTCTAGACCATTGGAGTGCCCCTTAGGCACTCTGCCATTAAACCTGCACACATAAACAACTTATTAATCCGAAAATCTACAAGGAGGGTGCATGACTGCATTTTTCTATGGTTTGGATTGATTGGAAGGGTTTTTAGAGGAATAAAATGCGTGGGAGGTAGGGTTCATAAGGAGGAACTAGGCTAAAAGTTTGAACAGAGGTGGGAGGATTTAAAAAATGACCCGGAGGGATAAGTGGTTTCGAAAAACTGGAAATGGTTTATCGCGTGGAAAAAGGTGGTAAGCGGTTTTCGGGAGGGGGCACGTGATATGGCCCAGAATGTGACATGTGGCAGGGAAAAACCACTTATTTTGATGGGTTGGAATATGTTAATCCTGGCGCAAATATATATGAGATATGCGTCGGGGACCGTCAAATTGTGGGGTGAAAGATCAACGGCTATCGCGTGTTCTGAAGGTGGCGAGTAGGCTGTTAGATCGGCAGAGTGGAGGACAGGTGGCGCACGTTTATTGGGTCATAGGGTTAAGTCGAGAATGAGCCAGGGGCCTTAATAAATTAACGGAAACATGTTAATTTACAAGTTTTTTGGAAGGGGCACTGGGCATGGTGGAAGGCAGGGCCTAGTTTTGATATAATAAGGTTTAGGAACCTTTTTATAAGTTTTTACGGGGTTTATGAACTCGAAAGGATGGAGGAGATTTTTTTTATAGGGAAGGGGCTTATGGATAGGTGGAGGTCGAGATCACATGAGCTAGGGCTGGAGAAAAAGGGGCTTAGGCTTATATTTTATAAGGGTAGGTTTTTAATATAAAAACAGAATTTTTACATATAGAATAAAACACCAGATAGGCTTAAGTTCTGTTTTTAAACAATGTAAAAGGGGACTTTTACATTTTTTAATATAAACAAAGGAAAGTGAGGAATAGTGGTGTCCTTCATGAGGTTTGGGAAAGAGAAAAAATGGGTTTTTTAGAGGAAAAAGAAGTGAATGAGAGAGTGGGTAGGGGGAGTGAAAAATGAGGTTAATAAGCCCAAAATGAAGTCCTTTTGGAGCAGTGAGGTGAACCTTAGAAGGAAGAGAGGGAAAAATATGTTGAAACAGTTTGATTTAAGATAATGAAGGCAGTCAGATTTCTAAAACTCACAATATTTCACAAATATTTCTTTTAGAAATCTAGGACCATTACTTAGTCATCTTCAGGACATCAAAAATTATTGATGACTAACATGTTATAATAATGAAAACAAAAAGTTGAAGTATACACAAAGGGACCTTGGCCTACAGAAAAATATGTTGAAGCACTATGCCTTGAAGAAAAAATTTGCAAGGGCCAAGCTCAAAGGAGCCCTTGCCAAAGTACAAGAACTCAAGGAGGCAAAAGACCAAGCAAACCTTGGAATCCTTGTTGAAGCTTCTCTACAAGGCTCCCAAAACCCATGAGGAATACAATTGCAAATTTTGGCAAGTTTTTGACACTTTTGGTTTTTTGATTGATATTAAGGGCCGAAAGCACAACACCCTTGGCGCTATGCTTTTCCTACAGGCATCCAATGGAGGGCTGGTGCTGCGCCTTGAGAGGCCTTGGGAGATTTAATTTTTTAATAGGTTAATGGAGCCTAATCAGAAAACCAAGGGCATTTTTGGAAAATGGACTAAACAGGATTTCCAACAAGCCATCATGAAGCCAATTCCAACAGCAGGAAGTCCATCAAAACTTGGCTGCAAGTGGACCGAGTTTTTCTGTGCAGACGTCGTGCCTTCAAACCTATGAAGTTTCCCCCTTGCAAAAAATTCAACAAAACACACTGAAGGATATTTTGGAGTTTTTTTTGGGCAAATCACTCCATTCAAGAGTTATGTTTAGGTTACTTTCATTTATTTCAATAGTTATTATGTGCCTTGGGCCTTGCATGGCCTCTTTGGACATAAATGACATTTATGGTGTATTTATGGTTTCTAGAAGCCTCTTAGGGTTTCCACCTCATAATTTGTTGGTTAAATAGAGCCTTGAGGCCTTATTGTAATTTTTGGTTGGTTGCTGAGCATAATATGATATAGACTCTGAGTTTATTTGTGAAATTGGCTTTGATGTTTTGTGATGGCTTTGGACTGAGCAGCTGTGGATTGAGCTCATTCTTAGGATTCATAAATCTTTGTTGAATGGTGATGTATTCCACATTTTTACATGTTTTATTTAGTTCTCATTATGTTTCTTTGATCATGGGATAGAAATCTTAGAGTAGGATATGTCTTTTGGCACCTTGCTTTGTCTTCCTCCTTTGATCTTTATGTTTTCTTCCATGAAGTTTAACTAATGAATTCTTCTGTGCTCTTTAGTTTTACTGAGATGTTATGTTAAAAATCTAGTTGTTTTCAAGTAAGTTTCATAGAATACTTAAATTCTCTCTAAGTTTACTTATCTGTTGCTCTAAGGTCTTCTTAGTATTGTTTGCTTGAAGAATCCTTCATTGCTCTTCAAAGTTTTTACTATGATAATAATGTTGAAAGATTTTCCTTGTTATTAGTTTGTTAAAGGATCCTTGATTTCCCCATAGCCTACTATATTCACTCCTCCATGTTCATTTCACTCACTCAAAACTTACTTAGATCCATTTGGCACTATTTATTTTCCCTATGAATCACCCGTGAACTATTTCTGCACTTTTCAATACCTTTTCAGACTCCATAGCCCAATGGATTGATCCTCTCTTACTCTACTTACTCTTCTTGACAACTTATACAACCAGACAAATAAAAAATCAAACCCTAATCCCTATAACAAGCCTAAAATCAAACTCTAAAATCAAACAATTTAAATCCTTTACATAAGCATAGAGAGAGCCCTCTCTGAGTCTAGGAAGGCTATGTCCTAGGACTCCAAAGACTGGTTTGATGTTACCCTTGTACATTTTCCCTTGCCAATCTGAAAAATTATAGGGACCTAACATCGAAATATCTTTAATAACTTGGTTTAGGTCATCCTTAAATGGTAATAAGTGACAGAAAGTGTCTGAATATTACTCGAAGGCGGGGATGATGAATAAGGAAAATGATCAGGAGAAAATAGATTGTGGAATACAGACAACCCTATATTCTGAGAGGTGTAATTTTATTTCATAAAGATGATCATGATTGTGCCTTCATTCCAAGGAAGGCTGACAATTCATAATGATATATAAGGGGGTATTATGTCTAAGGTGCTCCTCATGGGCTTTAGGGTTCAAATATTAACTGTATGCTTCCTAAGGGGTTCCCTGTTTTCTTTTTCATAGATTGACTTTCTTAGATCCTAGATAGAGTTTCAATTTTATATTGACTTTCCTGTTGTTGGATGATTGGTGAGAAGTTCAGTCTAATACTCTTTAACATAGGATCATGATACTATTAATTCATTAGACTTATATTTAGGAAATCAATTGGAAATTTTGAATGACCTTCCTTCTTTCTCTAGATTTCTGAATACATTATTGAGGCTAATTTTTTATCCCATAATGAAGTGTTTTAAATTATGCTTGGTTATTTAAGGCATATCCTCAGAAATTATAGAAAACCTTAAGAATTGTAAAATTTGTTTATGTAGTTCTTGCTTGTTTATTTAAGGCATATTCTCAGAAATTGTAGAAAACCTTCAAGATTTTATATTTTTTGTCTGTAAAGGATCTTCCTTCCCCTAGGTTTATTTTCTCTCTCCATTGAATTTCAACTTTGCAGGATTCCAGATTTGGAGAGTTGTTTTTTGTTCTTGATGGTATTGATTAATGGGTTTTATGCCATTTCCAAAAATAACTTCATATTGACTTCTTGCTGCATTATTAAAATTTCATTTTGTATTTTTCAAAATCCGTTAAACAAATATAATGTTTTCAAATAAAAATATATGAAGCGATAGCAAACTACCACCCCACAAGTGGAAAAATGGAAACTAAAAATATAGAATTATGAATTAAAGATAAGTTCTCCTTATCCCCTCCTGCAGTTGTTTTTGCTTGCTCTAAGTTGGAGCATTTCATCTTAGTTATCCTGTATATTATGTGTTTTGAGGTAGAAATATATGTCTATATTATGGTTTAGGAGGATCACTTGCTTAGATCTTACTATATTTATCTAGACTCTACCCCATTCAGTCGATCACCTTCTTCCTCCAACTTTTGTGAACGGTTGCAGGTGCCAAGTCTCATGAAAACTCCATGTAATTGGATTAAATTATACTAGGTTGGTGATATGGTGTAAATTTTTCCATTATGTTTCTAGAAAATCACTTCGATGAAGGCCACATATATGTAGTCGCTTTAAATGTAGAGTTTCCTTCCAACCCATATTTATCAATTAAACACCCCTCACCATATATTTCTCTTCGGCTTCATATGTTGGGAGAGCCTTGACTATTTGTCACGAGGCTTTTCCAACGTCATACATCTAGGCTTTCTCAGCCCTGGGTAGACATTCTTTTACAATGATTGATGAGGATGGAGATGGCCATACTCCTTGCTTGATATATTTCCATACTCCTTCCTCTAGAGTCATCTCTTAAACCACCATTTTGTACTTTTTTATTTTATTTTTAATTGTACTTCTTTAACTTGTAGAATCAACATTTTTCTAATGTTGAGTAGTGATTGTCTATTTTCTAGGGTTCACCCTTTGTTCCTCTTTTCTTTTTTTCCATTTTACTTGCATCTCTCTATCTTGTAACATTTAAGAGTATAATTGGTATTGCCTCCTTATTTTTTTGACTTGTTGTATTTTCTATCTCCATTGGCCTATCATTTGTGCCATATGTCGACATTAGTAAATTTCCTTATATTATCTATGCTGAAATTTCCTCACCAGATGTTTCCATTTAATATTTTACATTAGTTGGCTTTAAATATGTGTATACAATTTCAAAAATAGTAAATACTCCTCCAAGACAATTGCACTCTCTAACATAATGCTCAACTCTTGAAACATATGAGTGAAGAATCAACCTGATATGTTTATTTTTGTGTCTAGGTTTTTCTTTGGTTATTTAATTTATTTTTTAAAATATTGTTTTTTGAAAATGTTCCTTGGGCAACTAAACAATTTATAAGTGTTTGTTAGACTAAATGGCACATTATTGTTTGGTAATTTCTTGGTTGAGGAGTGTGTTTATTGATAAACCTGATTTTGAGCACATAAACACCTCCATATATTCACATAGAGCTTACAATCCATTTTTAGATGATAGTAAGTAGATCAATTCCCACTATGGTACATAGATTGGAACTTTATATTTCCTCCTAATTCTAGATTTCTTGACCTCTTGTTGTAGCAAGTGTAGCGAACCAATGTAGGATATGAAAATGACAATATATTTACTAGGCTGAGGCATGATAATTACTCTTTATTTAACTTAACATCTATGTCACATATTCCTTTCCAACCTTTTTGAGATCTCAGTTTCATATCATGATGTTCACTTTAAGCTATCAATAGTTAAATAACATGGAATATCCTTTGAGTTATCCATAGTATTTTTATTGATGTATTGGATATATTAAACTAAACTATGTATTTGATATATTTTATAAACTATGTATTGGATATTAAACTAAACTATGTATTGAATATTACATTAAACTAAACTATGTATTGAATATATTAAACTAAACTATTTATTGATTTATTGAATATATTTTCTAGGAAGTGGATCATGATTAAACTTTCCCTTTTCTCAGGGTCTGCATTTACATTGGGTGGTAGGGAGAAGGTATTGCCACTATCCTCTTGGTGGGACTAAACATGTCTATTGACATAATATTCATCTGATGAATTCCTTTGACATATCCTAAGTAAATTTTTAATAGTGATCAGGATGGTAATGCCAGTTGCTTTCATATAGCAATGAGATACATAGTTATTGTAATGAGATAAGCATTTAGTAAATTATTTTCTATGCTTATTTCACTTTTTTATTCATTTGGGTTGGATTTTATTTGCAAATTCCTTTGAGATATTTTACCTGTAACTATCATTGCACTAATCACTTTTGACCATACGGTGACACCATGACATAATATTTTTATATGTTTCTTTAACAATGGTTATGCAGGCTTGTGCATTGCCTATTTTTCTGAAGTCTAGAAATTGGTCTTTTCTTTCATCTGATATTTCACCCTACCATATGGTATTGCACTAATACTTTTTATTTTTTTCTCTATTGAAGTGGACCCAATGGAGGAATCAAAATATTTCAATTGGATATATTTTTTCCAAGGAAAAATTCATTTGAAAACCCCCTTTTCTTTGAAAAATATGGATAGAGGTCTGATCAAACGCCACCCAAAATTTTTTTTAGTAACCCAAATGTATTTAGCAGGACTCAAACATCAGCCAGATTAGAACTGGAGATATCAAGATGAACTCTGCCTTGAAACAAAAGGTTAGAACCAATTGGGCTAAACTAGTGGGCTTCTTCATTGGATAGTTATCTTTGCACATGAAAATTTAATGACAAAATTATGTTAATACAACTTCCAGACATATTGAAAAGATAGCTGGCTATGAAAGTTCAAATTTTTTCCTTGTATATTTTAAGCTTATGTTGTGTCCATGCTTGTAGATATGCAGAACCTTATGGCCACAAGGATGTTCTAGAGGCTTGTTAAAAAGGATGGGTATATTGCAAATTGGCAGAAGCCTTTCAATAACATTTGTTATGTTAACCAAGCTTGGTATTTTAGCCTCCATTATGTGATATATGTGGCGACCTATATTATTTTTTGTAAGCCACACTGTCATTAGGAATAATTCACAATAAATAAGTCGGTAAACAAGGCATGAAATAGTGTTGGTATATTTATGTTATCTAATAAATTAGGGAGTTTCTCTAAAATTTAAATGTGAATTATTTAAGCTAAAGAGCTTGACCTTAAACCAGATAAAACAATGGTATTTCTATTTCACTTTCCTTTTTTTGGTCACTAATGTTGAGGTGACATTAAAAAACTTATAACTATGTTTAATTTGAGACTGATACGAACATATAGTATGTTTTAAGCTCTTCAAAATAGTTAATTTATCTTATTCTACCACTTCTACTTGTAGTGGCCAATGATTTTAAACAATCTAATGGTTTTCCATAATCTAATATGTAAAATTTGCAATTGGAAAAAGTCCTTTCATATTTTTCATGGATATGTTGTTCTATTTTCTTAATGGATTAGCCAGGCTTCATTTTAATTTAAGTATTTCTTTTCCTATCCTTAGGGTTTTTCTTTATTCTGTAGATTCCTGACTTTATTTACAGCTTCTTCATTTTTAATATTAGCATCATGGCTCTTGGAGTTAACCTAGTGACAGAAGAATCTGGTGGGCAAGTTGCACATCTTTGTCAGCACCTGGTTCTAGCATTTGCAACAACCAAATGTATGTGGCTCAACCTTAGGCCATAGGATTTCACATACATGCACAGATTCCCCAAACCAAGGTTGAATTAAAATTCATTCTTCATTACAAAAGATTCTTAAGGAAAATTGTTAAGTCATTCAAATTGCACAAGGCCTCATCTATTACTCGAAAAACACCCTTTTACTCAATGGTAACTTGTAAATATCTTACTATGTTCATCGGATCAAAACAAATCTTGTAGTAAATGGATGACCTCATTATCAGTCTTGAGCATTCTTTGAAACATTGGATGCACAACCTCAAGATTTCATTGGATATTTTAGATTTTTTTGATTATTCACATTGGCGTTGGGTTGAGATTGAGCTCCATAATTGGAGATCATAAAGGATCTGTAGGCTGTGTTACATAAGTGATGGGAAACAGATATCATCCTAGCCCTAAATATCACCTTTCCATGTGTTAGAACCATGCATATGAAGAAATACCTAGATTTTTAATATAAGACGGTGGAAATTGCATGAAGGAGAAGTAGCCAAAGGCATAGGAAGTATCCAGTTTTCCTTCTTATGACTAGATGAAAACCCGAGAGTTACAAAAGAAAGAGACTCCATTTTAGGCAGAGGTATTTTTGATGTTTTTTGCAGCAAAGAAAGTGCACTATCACAAACAAAATGTACCTAATGAATGGTTTGGAGAAGAAAATGAAGACATGGCACACCTCTTGCCCAGATGGTTCTTCTAAAAATTGACGGGTGCTATGGCCACTAGCAAGTTACCCAAGTGATCCACTAGATGGGTGTTTTATGCACATGTGGTCTTTAGATTTTTAGTTTCATTTCTCCTTTAAAAAATACATGAAATATTTAAGTTTCAAGCCTTATGTTAAGGGGGCGGGTAATAATCTAGGAATGAAATTTTTGTGTTAAGGAGTGTGTTACAACTTACAACATAACATGGGAAGTTGGAACATATGTAAGCCACTTAATACGTCAATGATGTGTCTATATAAATATTATAATGTCAAGGTCGAGGGATTAGGTGGTTAAACCAAAATAATCAGGCTAGGGCATTATATAATGATGTCACAACATTAGATGAACAGGTGGTAGTAAGAAAAATTTAAAAATTATGCGAAAAGATTCCATTTTGCGATGGAATTTTATAAAATTCCCATATTTGAATGATTGTAAGAAGCTATTTTTTATGTTTTCTATGAAAATGAAAATCCTTTCAATGTACGGTCACCTTACCATGAGAGAATGACTAAAGCTACCATGGGAGCACCAAAGGCTTCAAGCCATTTCAACATAACCAGCTAAGAACTACCTTCAATTATGGGGCTTTGGCTAGAGTAGACCAACAAATGTAAGGGGACAAACGTATAGTGGTTTAATATGGTTGTTTATTCATAATGGAGAATTGGAAAAATAGGAGCCACCATTTCTTGCCAAGCATACCCATGAGCTCTTGTGATGATCCTTTCCACCTAAAGGAAATAGACTGCTTTGAAAAACACAGAAACAACTTCCCAATATGAGATCCTTTGGGATACTATTCAGAAGGTTCGAGCCTTAAATGAAATTCAATGGGTAAAAAAGGGAAACATCTATTTGTCTTTTTGTAGGCTTGATGGTGTAGAACCAATCTTGATCTTCCACATCTTGTATGCTTGATGGTGTAGAACCAATCTTGAATTATTTTCTAGTTTTTCAGATCGTGGGAGGCATGATCCAAGTTCAGGCGACTCCAATAAATTGTTCTTGAAACGAAGAGGAGCTTATTTAGGTATGTTTTGACATTGTAAAAATATGTTATAACATTATCATAAGAATGCATCTTAGATTAACAAAATACTACAAATATTACTTGTATTTATTGAATAGATAATTATGGATGTTGAATGAGAAATAACAACTAGCTTCATATGTGGACAAAAACCCTCCTATATTGATTTATTCTTTTAAATTAAAATGAACATATTTACTTAAGAATGAAATTTGCGCCATATTGATTTATATTATATTTCTAACATAGAAACCAATTAGTACTTATTAAGGCATCCCCTTGGATGTGGTTTTCAGAAAACTCAATGAACTATTTTTTAATTTATACATATGTTTAGTGTTGTTTTCATGTAAAAGTTGTAGTGTAAAGAAATTATACCCCTAATTTGTTCAAGTTCATGTGCAATATTTAAACTAAACATAATTCACACAAAGGCCTATTAAAAGGTATTTTTGTTAAATGAACATGCCATTGATCTTATAAAAAATGTACCAAATTCTTACCAGAGATACCTCCGTAGGGGCAGAAGTAAGCCTGAGATGATCATCCACTTTAGGAAGGAACTAAAATTTCACTTTTTGCATGATCCCAATAGTTGATAAATGGGAAACGAAGATTGACGACCTCCCAAGTGAGCTAGACTAGGATTCAAGATAGCTGAGACAGTTGTCTTGCATCCCAACTCGCTTGGGAGGCCATGCATATTCCTTTCTCCTTTATCAACTATTGTTATCATGCCATAAGATAAATTTGAGTTCCTTATTAAAGTGGATGATCATCTCAGGGTTAATTCTACCCCCCAAAAAAAATTCTAGGAGTCGTGTCGGAATTCTGACGGTTTTTTCTGTCACTAGTATGACCCAAACCTCGCAATGATAAGACTAGTGTCGGACTAGTGATGGATAAGGTGGCACTATTGATGGTTGTTTCTATCACTGGTATGGCCCAATTGTTGTAAATTTTATTCCCAATGTTAGAACAATGATGACTATGGTGGCACTTTCGATGGTTGTTTCCATCGCTGATATGGCCCAATCATCGCAACAATGTTATTCCAAGTGTTGGATTAGTGACGATTGTGGTGTGACTTCTGACGGTTTTTTCCATCACTAGTAAGCCCCAACTGTCGCAAAAATTTTATGCCAAGTGTCAGAATAGCAACGACTATGGTGTCACTTCCGACGGTTTTTTCGGTCGCTGATATGGCCCAACCGTCGCAGCAATGTTATGCTAGTTGTCAGAATAGATACGGGCGTGCGAGGACATGTGTGATGATAGGTCGTCGGTATTGCGACACATTATGGTAAGGCTTTAGTTTCATAATATTGATGTCTCCACATGATCTCGGAATAGCGACAATAAAAAACGTGATTCAAAGATTGACTAAATGAAGACACATGTCGTGTCTACTGTCATTATTCCGACAGTTATTAGAAGTGTCACATATGTGAAAGTACAGGAAGTGACATTTTTTCGAACCTCGAATTGTCACTCTTGGGACGCCTATGTTTTTTGAAACCAACTCCAAAAATAGAAGAAATAGAGATATCAACACCTTAGAAATAATCCACTATGAGGGGGAAAGCTCCTTTACATCACATGAATTAACAATTCTTGGATGATACAAATGAAAAAACCTCCTTCTCTATATAGGATTCCATGGGGTCACAATATAATCTTAGCTGACCTAACAATAATAATTTAAGGGCACAATAATAACAATATAGGGGTTACAAGGGTACAACGATAACAATAAAGGGGCTACACTAACAACAATAAGGGACCACACTAGTAATATAGGGACCTAACATGCCCCTATCCTTCAAAAAAGTGTTTTCCTCAAGGCTTGAGTAGCTATGGATGCTTCTGTATAAAATTATCACCCTCCCATGTATAATCTTCAGTGGATAAGTTCTTCCACTTGATGAGATACTATGAAATTGATAGATTTCATAGCTATCGAGTTATTGTTTCTGTGACTACTTCAGGTTCCCATATGATTTTTCCTTCCTCATCAAGTTTTGGAAATATTGTTTGCATTGGAATTTTGTCATGTATAACCTTATTTAAGCATGAAACATGGAAAAATGGATGCAATTGCGAAGAAGCAGGAAGCTCCAATTTGTATGCCATAGTACCAATCTTTTGCAACACCTTGGAAGGACCATAGTACTTTGGCGATAATTTATTATCCTTATTAGCTTGCTTGATTGAATTTTTTTTGTATTGTTGTAGCTGTAAAAATACCTAATATCCTACATCAAAACTTCTCTCGCCGCAATGTTGATTTGAATGTTGTTTCATTCAATTTTGTGCCAAATTTAGGTTATCCTTTAATATTTGGAGAAATTGTTGTTGCTGCTCAATGTGATCTTCCACTGCTTGAACCATGCAATTTCCTCTTAAAGATAATGTGATGGACGGTGGATGATATCCATAAAGTGCCATAAATGGGGTCATTTTTTCTACAGTATGGAAGGAAATGTATACCACCATTCAACCAGAGGTAACCACTTAACCCATTGTGTTTTTTTATCAGATACAAATTAACGAAGATATCCTTCCAAACATTTGTTCACTATCTATGTTTGGCCATCGGATTGAGGATGATAAGATGAGCTATGAGCTAGTTGAGTACCCAAACAAGAAAATAATTTCGTCCAAAATTTTCCAATAAAAATGGGATCTCTGTCGCTTACAATAATATTTGGGTTTCCATGTACCTTTTGAATTGTTTCTATAAATGAAGTAGAAATGGTAATTGCTTTAAATGGATGAGATAATGCAAAAAATGTGTGCATACATGGTAATTCTATGAACTACCACCATGATGACACTCTTTCCTTTGTACTTAGGTCAACCTGTGATAAAATCCATTGGAATCTCATCCCAACATTGACTTGGAATGGATAAAGGTTTTAGAAGAACCGGGGTCTTAATTGTCTCAAATTTATTTTGCTAGAAAACCAAACATTCCGCCACAAAATTTTAAATGTCAGATTTAAGTCCATCCCAAAAAGATTATTTCTTCACCCTGTGGTAAGTTTTTAAAAATCCTGAGTGTCATCCTAAAGGAGAAGTGTGAAATTCCAAAAGAATATTTTGTTTTAGTTAGGAATTATTACAAAGATATAAACGATATTTGTACCATAAGGAATCATTTGTCCAACTAAATGTATTAGATGTACTACAATTTTGCTGTAACTTTTGAATCAGTGTCCACACTTCTTCGACCTTCTTCTATTTATCCCTTGCTTCGGTTATCCAATCTGGTTGGATAATAGAAATGAAACAAAGCAATTCTTCCACCTCTTCATCCATTCTTGAGAGTGCATATACAACAACATTTAGCTTCCATTTTTTGTAGATGATTTCAAAGTCATAACCCAACATCTTTTTGACCTATTTTTGTTGTTCTTCTGAACATATTCTTTGTTCCAAAAAGTTTTTAAGACTATCATGATCAATTTTTACCTTGATATGTCTTCCCATTAGGTAGGGTCACCATTTCTTTAGTTCATGTAGTATTGCAAACATTTCCTTCTTGTAAATATATTTTTGTAAATACTTTCCTTTGATTGGAAAAAATTCAAAAGAAATGGGTCTTCCTTCTTGGATTAAAACAACACCAATTCCATTTCCTAAGGCATCACATTCCACAATAAAGGTTTTTGTGAAGTCTGGCATAGCAAAGACCGGTGCTACGCACATTGCCTCTTTAAGATGTTCAAAGGCCTTAGTTGCTTCAAGAGTCCATGAAAATGCATCTTTCTACAATAATGTTGTTGGAGGTGTTGCTATTCTCCCATAATTCTTAACAAACTTGTGATAATACCTTGTTAACCCGAGAAATCCTCGCAACTACTTTATGGTTGTGGCGACTTTCCATTCCTTAATGGCTTTAATTTTTTTAGGGTCTACCTTAACACCCTCGTGAGATATAATATGACCCAGATATTCCACCTCTTCTACCCCAAAGAAAAATTTGGAGGTTTATTCTTATAATTCTTTCTCCTCCAATAGTTCGAGCACCATGTCAACATGTTGAACATGATCCTTCCAAGACCTGCTCTAGATTAGTATACTATGAAAAAAAACTAACACAAATTTTCTAAGGAAGGGTTTGAAAATGGAATTCATCAACCCTTCAAATGTAGAAGGTGCATTGGTAAGGCCAAAAGGCATGAAAAATAATTCATAATGACCCTCATGAGTTTGAAATGTTGTTTTCGGAATATCTTCAGTCTTAATTTTAATTTGAGGATATCCTGAATGAAGATATAACTTGGTAAAATAAATTTCTTCATGTAATTGATCCAATAATTCATCAATCACAAGAATGGGAAATTTATCTTTAATAGTGAGATTATTGAGCTCCCTATAATCTAGACACATGTGTCATGATCCATCCTTCTTCTGCACCAATACTACTAGAGCAGAGAAAGAACTTTGACTAGGTTGAATTATACCAACCTCTAACATTTCAGCAATCATACATTCAATTTCGTTCTTTTGGACATCAGGATATCTGTAAGGCCTTATGTTTGGACGAACACTTCCTGGAATCAAATGAATAGCATGATCATGAATAGGTGGGAGTCCTTTGGGAGTTTCAAACACCTTGGAATGATTGTCCAAGGATTTTTGGATATTTGGAGAAATAGATGATTTTGATGTTGGAACTTCTAGTGAGCATAATTGTGCAATTATGCCTCATTGTTCTTTCTTCAGAATATTTTTCATGACATTAGAACTTATTATCTTTCCCAGCTTCCCTGTGATACCCTGTAATTCGACTTCCTTTCTTTCTGAAAAAAATTCAGGAGAATTTCTTTAAAATTAAAAGCTATCATCCCCAAAGATTGTAACTATTTTACTCCTAGTACAACATCAGCACCTCCCATTGGAATGGAAAGTAATGGAATATTAAGTACATATTCCCCCATGGTTAGCTTGATATTATGGAATTTTCCACATCAATTTATAGTTCCTCCATTTGCAACCATCACTTGACATTTTGGTGTTGGGTATAGGAAGAAATCCAATTCCTTGTCTACCTTACAATGAATAAAATTATGGGTGCTACCTGAATCAATCAACACTATTACCTTATCCTTCTCGATATGTTCTTTTACCTTGAGAGTTTAAGGAGTGGTAATTACTGCCAACGTATTACACAATATGGTCAGACTCATTTCTTATTTCTCTAGGGTTGGTTCTTCGTGTATATCCTCTTCTTTTGAAGTCCCTTGTTCATTTTATTCCTCCTCTTCACAATCTATGTAAAATAATTTCTTCTCAGCACACTTATGACCTTTATTGTATTTTCTATCACAATTATAGCAAAGCCCTTTTGCTTTTTTTTTCTTCCAATTGTTGTGGTCTCAACCTTGTAGGTTGTGGAAGTCTATGAGTAGCAACACTTCCATCTTTATAGATGTTTGTTTCATTCTTCCTTGTCGCCATAATTTTACATTTAATTTTTCTTGCCAACCTGAATGCATTCTCCAATGAATCAGGTTCCCAAAGGAAAACCTCATGTTGGATGTTATTCTTTAAATTCCCTATGAAGACATCAATCTTGTGTTCCCCTGGAATATTAGTTACACTTATATTAAATTTTTGGAAGTCCTGAATATGCTCCACCATTGAACCCTTTTGTTTGAGATTTATCAATTAGCCAAAGAAGGTGTTTCTCTTTGTATCCTCATAATGTGCTATCATTTCCTCCATAAAAATTGACCAAGTGACAATTTTTTTACGGGAGAAAAACCATCGATACCATACAAATGTAGTTTTTTCTAAATATAAAGTTGCAATGGGTAACTTTTGTGTGTTTTGCAAATTATTTATATCACTCCATCTTTAGTATCCAGTTACAAGATCATTTCCATCAAACTTCCTCATATCGATCTTTGGAATATGGTGGGTCGTCCATCCAACATTCGAGTTTATGAAATCAGGATAAACATTTATTTTTGTCTCATCATGAGTTTCCTCTACTATATTTTTTCCATTAGTAATCATTTCTTGTATCAAATTTGTCAAACCTTCCTTCAAAAATTCCATGTCTACCTTCAAAAATTCCATTTTTTCTTCCATACCATTCTTCAAACCATCCATATTAGCTTCCACGCCTTTCTTCAAACCATACATATTAGCTTCCAAAACTTTATTCAAACCATCCATATTAGCTTCCATGACCTTCTTCAAACCATCCATATTAGCTTCCACGCCTTTCTTCAAAACTTCCATTTCATTTTTTGTTGCTCTTTGTGAGAGAAATTTGGTGCACTTGCTATTGTAATTTTGATCTATCATGTTGCACCTCTTCATCTTCAAGAGTCGTAGTAGATTATTATGAGAGCTTAATGAGTTCAATTCTTTTTAGGGGGCATTTTAGAACATAATACTGATATCTATGATTCAATATGCCCGTGGAATCACTTCAAACTGATTTTTCAAACAAGACTTATGCAATTTGGAAAAAAAATATACACAACTTTTCTTTCTTTTGAGGAGCTTGATGTTGAATCTCAATTATCTCTATGATTTCAGATCTTCAATATCTAAAATTTAGTCATGTAGTAGCCCTCTAAATCTTCTTTCTAATTCCATAGGTCTGATCTGATTTGGATGCTTCAAGATGAAGTTATGCCCAATCTCCCACAATGACCTAATTATGGACTGGTTCAATAGAGTGAACTTGTACTACGTGCCACGTGTCATTTTTCCTCATTTGGCTTTGAAATGGATAGATAGGAAACTACAATCCATTTCATTTCGGCTAATTTTGACATAATTCCAATTTGATGCTCAGAGAGAGAGTTATGACGATTTTTCCAAGGTCTCCTCTTTTAGATGAGATTCAGGAGCCTACAAAAACGCTAACTTCCACATATCATATCTTTGACAATAGTGCGAATCAAGATCTAAAATTTTTACATGAATTTCCTCAATAGTTCGGCTTCGCGTGATAAAAATTTGAGCTTATTAACCTTCGTATAAAAAATGTTATAGCGAAAATACCATGATGGCGTATTTGGAGAAGCAAAACCCTAGAATCCAAAGCTCTAATACCAAATGTTATGAAACCATATCTAAAAATAGAAGAAACAGAGAGATCAACACCTTATAAATAAGCCACTTCGAGGGGGAAACCTCCTTTACATCACATGGATGAACAGTTCCTGGATGATACAAATGAAAAAATCTCCTTCTATATATAGGATTCCATGGGGTCATAATATAATCCTAGTCAGCCTAACAATAATAATGTAAGGGCACGATAAAAACAATATGGGGGTTACAGGGGTACAAAAAAAACAATAAGGAGGTTACACTAACCACAATAAGGGACTACACTAGTAATATAGGGACCTAACACTATGTGTCACAATAGAGACATTTTTTCCGTCGCAAATTGGGCCAAATATGCTAGTCCCAGGTTGCGCCGAAGGGACTCCATCGATGTCAACTAAATCATAAGCTAAATTTACAATGAGACACTTGAAAATATATGGGCCTAGCCACATTGTTTGGGAATTTTCCAAACCTAACTTACTATATTCTTCGTCATAAAAGAGAACAAGGTCTCTTTCTCAGAAGATATAAGGCTTGAAACATTTGTCATATTGGGCCTTATGCCTGTTATGAGCTTAATTAGCTATAGCAAAATCATGATCGATCTCAGCCAAATGGGTCAAATGTAAAATAACTTCCTCTTCTATATAAGTGGTATGAATAAGTTCAATATATAGTTTGAGTGATGGAATCTCGCACTCAATTAGGGAGATCATTTATAGACCATAAACCAAATAAAAGGGTGTAAATCCCGTAGCAGTCCTTACTGAGGTTTAGCATGCCCCCAAGGTAGCGTAAGAAGAAAATTCTAGTCCAATTTGTGGACCCCTATCATTCGTTGAAGCAGTCTTAAGAAAATTTTTGATAGCTTCAACCTATACATTAGCTTGAGGATAGTAGGGAGTGGAATTTTCATGGGACATTCCCAGCTTGGTAGGTAATTTGTTTCATCATATAATTTCGAAAGTGCTTCCCATGATCTATGACATTGGATTGTGAAACACTAAACCGTGCGATAACGTGATTGAAAAGGAAATATGCAACCATTTTTCTAGTGTTTTTAAACGTTGGCATCAGCTCAACCCATTTGGTAAAATAATATACCGCAATAATAATATAACCATGATGCCCAAGCTAAGTCAGGGTTACATGTCATAAAGCTGATACCCCATTTTGTAAAGTATCCAACAACGATAACATGATGTAATGGAGCAGGAAAAGCATGGGTCTTATGATCATAAATTTGGCATGCATGAAACCTTTCGACGATGAGAATATAGTCTCGAAAAATAGTGGGCCAGAAGTAACCAGCATGTAAGATATTGTGCACAGTAGCATACACGGATAAATTACCACCACATGCCCCCAAGTGGTATTCATTAAATAATTTCTCGGCCTCCTCATGTGTGAGGCCTCTTCGTAAAATATTATTGATACCACGTCGATAAAGAGTATCACCAATGATGATATAGTATTTTCCTTGGTATTGAATACGACATTGCTCAGAGAGTATCAGAACAAAAATTTTGGTTCTGGAGATAAATTATAGTGTCTTTCCCATACCACAGGTAAGATGACGAAATCAGAAACAATGACTCGTCAGGGATAGAATCTTCAGATATCGATTCAGAATCAGACAAAGGAAGGTCGCACATAATATCAATGAAAACCAAGGATTTATTTGACATGAATTTGATGAATTATAGGTCAAACTCCAGCATGATGACAATCTGTTTGGAGTATTCCCCCTAATAATGGATGTGACAAAATTTATTTCATAGGGTTGCAATTTGAAACAACCATAGTTTTTTGGAGCAAGATGTAATAGTGAAGCCTGTCGGCTTGAGCGACCGCCAAAGCCAACTTTTCTGCACGATTATACCTGATCTTGGTATCATTGAGATTCTTACTCAAGAAATATATGGGGTGTTCCATCCAAACATGGTCTTCTTGGACCAATACAATTTTTATAATATAAATCGCAACAGTGAGGTAGAGGAAATAGTTGTGCTGGTTATCAGTGGGATACAATAGAGATGCCAGAACCAGCACATCTTTCAGGGAATCAAACATTTTATGAGCTGCATTATCCTAATAGAAGGGAACCCATTTATTAAGCATAAAATTTAGTCCTTTATTCAACTCAACATAATTAGGGGAAAATCGTCGTAGGAATCTAGATTTCTCTTGAAGTCATTGAAGTTGAACGAGTGACGAAGGTTCGGGTAGGCTGATTATTGTCTGTACTTTTAGAGGATTAATCTGAATTCCTTGTTTTGAAATAACAAAACCTAGTAGTCATCTAGAAATGAAGAAGAACACAAATTTGTGTGGATTAAATTGAATATTATAGTATCTACATCATAAGAAAAGGACCCTAAGATGCATCGGGTGATCAGTCTGATGCTTAGAATGAGTAGGGATATCGTCCAAATAGGGTTGTACATTGTGTTTAATATCATGAAAATCATAATCCATGGCTCGTTGAAATGTGTCCTTAACATTATTCAGACCAAATGGGAGTTTATGAAAGGAAAATGTACCCCAGGGAAAAATAAGTGCAGTCTTAGGTTGATCCATTGGGAGAATGTTGATTTGATTGTATCTAGAGAAACCATCCATGAACCAATATATTTCACAACTAGCACAGTCTTCAACAATCTGGTCGACGAACAGGGTTGGGTAATTTTCTTTAGGACAAGCGCGATTCACATCCTGATAATTGATGCATGATCAGATAGTCCCATGTTTCTTCATGATAGGGGTGAAATTAGACACCCAATCATTGAGAGGAATGATGTAGATGAAACCAGCATGAAGGAGTTTTTTCCAGACTAGTTTAGCATCAGGATACATTTTAATTTTGTGTACTACTATATTTGGGGTGATACCTGATATCTCCTCATAGGTCTAGAAAAATATATCACAAAATTCCTGAAAAAGGGATTTATAGGTCTCAATATTTTATGGAGAGAAATACAAACCAATGTCTATATTTTAAACAACACCTAATTTAACATAAATGTCAACAGGTGTAATATCCCCAAATGGGAACAACAACAATATTAAACAATACTGCTCAAAAAATAATGCAGTTCAGAAAATTAAGAGCAAGAGGCCAATATGGTGGCTTAAAAATTACATGTACATCAGAAAATCAGATTTACAATGTGCCCCATAGAATTTACAAGAGGGAAATGGAAGACTTTTATGAAGGAAACCCTCAAAAAGAGGTGTTGCAACAATGTATTAAACTGCAAAAAGGTTTGACAAAATTATTTTAAAGAGCATACAACAGCTATAGATTACAACTTAGATCTAGAGCTAAATAATTCATGAACATTCATATCTATGACAGATCCATACACTATAGAGTCTCTAATTTACATACCCCTTGGGGTTTTTAGGAAAACATGAAGCGCATGGAGTATATTTGAGATCTTATGTAGCAGATCTGTAGATTGATTCAAAATTTCTGAAGCAAATACAAGAGTATTCAGATCAGATCTGAATATGACATGGAATAGATCACAAATCCATGGATCACCATAATGAAGGGCAGATTCCCAACACTAGAGATCTCTCCTCCAAAAATATACCAAAACACCCTGTAAATTTACACTTGCAAATAACACAGTACTGGAATATGGACTGTGCTGAAGGATTTAAGAATAGTTTGTCCTGATGCCAAGATGTAGATCTGGAGCTCCAATTATCCAATACACTCTTGCCAATGGGATAGAAGGCTTTCCCACTAAAAATAGGCACTAGAATGGCCTATATCTTAGTAGATCTAGCCTCCACTTGCTGTAGCTTACAAGGAAAACCAAACCCTCAACAGGATTTTTGTTGTAGTTGGAAGGTGAAGCTTGGCCAAATGCTTGATAGTGGACAAGATCAGCAAGAATCTTCCAAGAGGCCTCTCAAGGAAAGTGGTGGGATTCCCAATCCAGTGCTAAACAACACTATTCTTAGCTAAACAAAAAGAGAATGATATATGTATAAATAGAAAATATATTCATAAATATAACATATTCAACAACCCTTCTTTTGTTGTCCTCTTCTTCCTTTTATAAGCTTGAGATCTTGTAAAACCCTAAACCATCTCAATGATTTAGTTCCTTTCCATGTGCCATCTCCAACTAAAACTGCATTGTGCATCAAGGAGGTTCACTTCATTTAGACAACGTTGTTGATTTCGTCCTATTGACCAAGTAAAATGTCTCAATCCCTTTCACAGATAAGGGTGTTTTATTAAGGTAGCCCATATTTAGCCTTGTTCACATGGGGCATTGATTTATTTTTCTGTCTTAGGAGTTTTATTGATCCTAATTTATGATTTTATTCATGAAAATAGAAAACAAAACAAAATTGAATATTCCCATTAGCTTGGGATAATTTGGAATATTACAAAAGGTATCATATCTTCTATATTGGATAGATTCTTCTTGGAATCGACTTCGTGGATAGAAACATAACTTGCAAAATATCTGATGAAATTTGGTAGATAAAAATCACTGAGATTACCCTCAATGAAATATGGTAGGTAGAAACTATGGTGATGGCCTTCCCATGATGTATCATCTACCTTCATGATCTCTATGGTGCTCTCATTGGTAGAAAATACATGACATAATGGATTAGAAGATGTGCCATATTCCAATGATCAATCGACCAAATTGATCAAGGAAAATGTATGAGTTGCACAAGATGAATAGATGGCTTCGTAATCAAGTTCAATAGGGTGAAGTGAATTTTTTTCCCAAAACTTTTGATGTCAGTTTCATCTGGTATTATCCATGAATCAGTCAGCAAAGTAGAAGATGATATCATGTTGATATAAGAAACTTAATATGAGTTATGGGAAAGAGGGGGAGGAGGAAGTGAGGAGGTCCCCATGAGCGAGGAGTCCTTCAAGTTTACAAGCTTGACATGTTGATAAGAGTGTAGAGCTTCCCCTACAAGTATGACACTTCCGGTAACATGAGAATTAGAGGCGAAAAAGGTGATTAGGTTGATGACCACAATATCGAATTTATGAGGAAAGGAGATCATATGGAAACAAGGCGAAATGATTGTGGCCATGGCGTAAAACCACGTGTGACCTAATAGAATATTATAATCAAGAGGTTTTTCTATAACTTATACTTCTATAGATATAGTCTTTACCCCTAATTCCACTTGTAATGAATTCAGAATACCACAAGGCCTATATGTTATTCCATAAAAAGCTTTTAATTTGGTGGATGTGTGAGTAAATTAAGGAGAACCAATCAAATTCCAGCAAGACATAGACATGATTTAGGCTGAGGATCCCTCGTCCACAATCAAATGATGACCTTTCTTACCACAGGTGAAAGCTTGGATCATAAATTACAATTGAGCAGGTAGTTAGGTGGAATAGTTCTCATGATTAAAAACAACTAGTTTAGAATCCAAATGATCCACGCATTCGATAACTAAAATAAAATTCATTTTCTAGGAGAGGCAATTTTGAAACACCTCGAGGGTCGACATAGTTGATGGGGACTGAGCCAAGTCCTCAACTACATTGTAATTTTGAGCAACCCTGGCATGAGGGTTGAAAGCAAACTTATGAATAATGTTGTTTGGAGGCTTAATAGTTAAATCTGTGGGAATCGAAGGTGGAGGAGGATCATATGGAGGTGATACTGAACTGGCAAGTTGATCAGTAGCCTAGACATTTGGAAGATTCACATTACCATAGTCCTTCTTATGAGTAGCCACCATGACATAAAATTTATGCTTTTTGGAGGAAAGAATTATAACCGTGTTAGAGGAAAACCGGTCCTGAGAAACCATATGGGTACCTTGATTTGGAAACGATTTAGTCAACATGACAACAGAAGTGGAAGGTTTCAGAAACTGATTCACTTCTAGACTATGAGGAAAATCATGCATAAATTGATCCTTGTTGCAAATCAAGCATGGGTACTGAGGCCTTCATTTTGTTGGAATTGTTGGGTATGTGTTATATTCTTTCCACGACTAAGCACACACGGGGGGGTAAGAGGGGGGGCGACAGCCCCCCGTTTGCACTGGGCGCAACAGGGGGGTCACAGGGGGGGCGGTAGCCCCCCCTGTCGGGGTACGGGGCAGTGCCTCGGCGAAAATTTTGGTTCCTTAATTTCCGCTGGGTAGTCTGCGTCCATGGTTTTGTGCATGGTTTTGCACATGATTTTGGGGTTCGATGGTTTTCGGCCCCTGGTATTTTTGTATATCCGGTCAAGGGAACTACGGTTATGTTCTAATCCAGGGTTAATGGATTGGGGTTTATGTATGCTCCGGCATGTATATATATGTGTTGTAACACTAAAAGGAATATAATGAAAAATCAAGCTGGTCGTCCCGATTTGGGATCCAGGGGAAAATCTCTATGTTGATCTGTTTTATGTTTTATGCTCTCGCTATTGTTTATTTTCTGTTATAATATTCGTGCGTAGATAATTTTTGTTCAGGGTTAAAACCTACAGGAATCACAATTGTTGTTAGAAAAAAACCCACAGGCATTAGTCTTCGCTACAATCGCCAGAGTTAGGATCCACGAGAGGCAGTTAGTCCATGTCGCGAAACACATGGGGAGCATTGAACCAAATTTCCAACAATATCCCCCCAATGTGAGCTGGGTGAGTTTCGATCTCGAGACCTATTTCTCTGATACCACTTGTTGGAATCACGATTGTTGTTAGACCAAAACCCTTAGGATTTAGTCTTCACTACAATCACCTAAGTTAGGATCCAAGAGAGGTGGTTAGTCCATGTCCAACACAATTCTCATCAAAGGATTCATTTGTTTATTTATCCTAGGGTGAATAACATTTCTTCTTTTTTCCTTTCCCTTTCTTCTTACTTCCTCGTTTCTATTTATATTTTCCTTTATGAGATGAAAAAATGTTTATCTTAGAAGAAGAATCCGCAAGAGGATTGGATGAAGAGTTTTGGGTAGAAATAGTGAGAGAAAGACCAGATGGTTTTCTCACTGTTTGTGAACTAGAAGAACCAATGATTCCATCTACAACATGAAATTCTTTACCAGTAGTGGATGGAAAAATGTTGAAAGGTATTAGAGCAACTGGTATATTTTCATAGAGCATGCCAGATTGGGTATAGATGAGGTCCAGATACTAAGCATGATAAATTAATTTCTCTTCAGTCATGACTGTACCTTTGGCTATAGCCTCTGTGATATATGGAAACAAGGATTTAATGAACTATTATGGTAATAATTTATCTAGAACAAAGGTCTTAACCAACTGATGATGATGCTGACACATGAATATTAGTTGAAATGTGAGTGGCTTTGGATTGTTTAAAGTTGGTTAGAAGTTCCATTCTAGTTTTGTACTAGATAGGTAACTGGAAATGCTTGATGAAGGTGGTAGCTAAGGAAATGGAATCATGAAATGAAGCTCTAGGTAATTCAATGTACATTTTATTTTCAGTAAATTTAAGAGTACATATGAAAATACACAATCATATGGAATCATCATTAAGGGGGTTCGAAGAACACCACAGATGATACATCATGACATGGGCTGATGAGTCTTCTCCAGGATTCCCATTGAATTTTGGGATATCATAAGGCAATATGGTGGGAATTATCGGCGACCAAGGAAAATGAGAAATTGGATAATTGGTAAGCTGATTGAAATATGGAAATTTGATAGTCGCCACAAAAGGTAACTACCAGTTGAAATCTAGTCACCGATGGCCTGGATAAGATGGAATTGCCTGAGAAACATGTACTTACGTTCTCATATAAGGAGGATTCTGATAAATAAGAACTTGGGCGGTAGAATAAGGAGGGTTTTGGTAATGAGAATATGCTAACCTTTTTGAGCAGTTCCAAGATAACCCTAGAAAGGATAGAATGGTTGGGTTTGCTTGTATTGGCCTTGAAAAGGTACTTAAGGAATGTCGTTATAGGGCCTATATTGTTGCCCCATGGGATTCTTCATCACCTTGGCATAAGGTGGGTTTGATTTGGATTGCACCATACTATACATGTTTTGTCCTATGGGAATTAGATGAGTACCTTTCCCAAGCAGTTGAGATTGTAAGGTACCTTGAAAAGGTTGGGTAAGTGGAACCTGAGAGGCAACAGATACAAATGGAATAGATTGTGATGAAACAAATTCCTATAAATTTTTTCTTACATTTATTTAAGCTTGTTCAAGTACATATGGATGGATAGGAATTTTATATGAGGATGACACCAGTAAAGGATTCAACACTCAGTCCCAAAATGAGCCAGGTTGGATGGGAAAATTAGTTTTCCAAACACTCACATCCATTCTAGGATAAGGAGGATTATAATAACGTTGATTACCAGCTTGAGGTATACCAACAATAGGTTCCCCCCCTGCCAGAGGAGGAGGGGATGATGGAGGAAACTGTGATCCATATGGAGGGTATCCAACATAAGGAGAGTTAGGTTGTTGAAGATAACCTTTCCCACTAACATAAGGGCCAACCTACTATTCAATTGTAGGTGTAGGTGGAGGAGGGGGAGAATACTAAGTGGCGTTCATAAGAGAAGTACCAGATGGGATTCCCGAATTCGATGACATGGGAGAGGTCCAAGGACTATAATTTGTACCAAAGAAAGTACCAGATAAATACCAATAGCTAGGTGGGATAGACGAGCCACCATATAGATGTGTTTATGGATATGTCGCAAACATAGATTAGGAAGAGAAATTTTATGTCTCAAGCATAATGGTGGACATGGGCTAAGAGGTTAGATCGGATCTAGTCATGGTTAAAAATCCCAATGAGAATTGCTGAGAGATATCCACGAGTTGCGTCCAAAGAATCACATAAAGGATTTTTTGTTGGATGTTGAAGAGGAGGAAGAGGATCAGTCTGATAAAAATAGAGTCCACTCCAATGAAAAAGATTCGATGGATGAGGCTCTTCCTGTAGGATCTCTTCAATACTCACAAGTCTGTATGGAAGAGGCTTATCGTCGATTCCAAGGTATATAGGTGGAGGTTATGTTCGAGACAAAGGAAGAGAAGGGGAAATACCTAAAGTAACAGGTGAAGGTGGATGATTTTCCTCTTGTTCAAAAACCTCAAGAAGTAAAGCATCTGACATGTGAAATTCAGGTTCAATAACCTTAGGAAATAAGGTTTTAGGGACTTCTTTTTCGATTGTGCTATATTCACTGACAAGAGTAGATGTAATATAAAACTCATAACTCAAAGGGGAAGATGATTCTAGTGGATCAATGTCAAGAGGAGGACCAAAAGTAGTTTCTGAAGTTTCAGATTGGGTAGTTTGTGTCTTCTTATGCTTCTACCGACAACTAGGAGTAGCCTATGGTGGAATATGAGGCTTATTTTGAATTATATGTGAATGACAGGGTCGGGGGTTTTATTCTTCCATGTTGGATTAATAAATTTAAAAAATTTAACAAAAAAATAACTAAAAAAGAGGGTAATATAGACATAAAGGATTACCAAGAAACCGTGAACTGCCATATACACCTTGGCGAAATAGTGCTTAACGTACGTCGACCAATCTCCTTGATTTTTTTGTTTGGTGTGTCATGGTATACAAGGTGACCGACTCAATTACCTATGGTGAGGATAGCAACCTATAGAGTAATCCCAAAACATAATCAATGGTATGTGGGAGTGCAATCCATAGTAGTGTTTCCTAATGTGTAACCGTCCATTGAGAGAGTTCCCATATACTTTACATGAATGGAGCATCATTCAATATACCCAAAGGTACATGGATAATGATCTTCTACACTCACGTACATGGAACAATATTTCACCCTTGGGATGGAGCACTTGAAATCAACAAAGACTCATACATTTAATGACATCGGAACACGTCTCTAGCCTAGACCTCTAAATTTTTGTGCTAATATTCCAAATGATCCTTAGGTTGATTCAAGAAATTTTAATCTCTATCTTTTATTAATTTATAGCTTTGGATCTCACTGTGAATTCCACTCGAATATCCTAAAATGAAAAATTGCATGAGGAAATGGAATCTTTCTAATTCAATGAAAATCTATCTAAGGCAAGAGACAAAGAGTATGCAGCAAATAATATTCAGCAAACAAACGTATAAAATGGAATCCCTTTCTAATGCAATTGTTCCAATTTAAATGCATGCAAAAAACCCTAAATTCCAATGCAAAGAATTTTATTTTCAAGTCCCTTAATTTTCAAAAATGAAGAAAACTAAGATGAAAAGTTTAATCACTGATTGAAATAAAAAATTTAGAATGAGGACTAGAACAACAATTCATCCAAGAAACCAATGATAAAACACAATTAGTTTTGAAGAAACCTAATGATAATAATAAAGGAAAATATTTAAATAAATACTTACCAAAGGTATCAAAGCAAAAGAAAACCAAATGGAGGCTTCATAGGGACCACAAGACAGTCAGATACTAAAGGAAGGACAACTTGAACAAGGTTGATCAGAGAGAAAATGAAAAGAAAGGAAAATCCATGCATGAACAGGGGACAATGTAGGTGAAAATGAGGCACTAGTTCCTTTCAAGGCAGACACAGAGTGGGCTCTGCAGAGGTGCAATACTTTGTCCCTAGACTAGAGGGAGCATTGGTCAAGACTAAGAGAGTTCCAACACAAAGTTTGCAATTGAGACTCAATGAAAGGTCTTCCTAGGTCTATTCTTGACTAAAGATGACAGTGAAGGTCCAAAGAAGAGGTGAAACAAACAATAATAGAAAATAAACCACCAAAGGAAAATACTTGTCCCTACTGTGGTCGCCAATTGTTTGTACAGAATCTACGACTACAGACAGAAGTGTCTTCCCTAGTGTAGGTGGCTTAGTATAGAACAATAGAAAGACAAAGTAGCTATTTTTTTCCTTAAATTAAACATATAATGGGATGAATCCTATGTGTAGTTAATCGTAAGCGTCACTCATTTATTGGCTTGAATTCCCCAATCCTAGCTCCTATTGCTATAATTATAACCTGGAGAATTAGACAATAGAAGGCAACAATTTACGACATCTATGTAGCATCATCTAAATACTTCATTCAATGGATCAACATGACATCAAAATACATGAAATCATAACATCACGTATAGGAAAAAAAATAGCTCTTTGCATTAATATAAATGGGAGTTACAACCAGAAATAGGAGTTGATTTTATAGGACTCGTCCAAGTTAAATTGTTCCTTATTTGTCACAACATGCACCTCTAATGACCCTAATGCATGGAATGTTAACTCTTTACAAGAAAAACATGAGGGTAGAATTTTATCTCCAAAATCCAACCCCTAGCTTTTGGATGGCCACAAATATATAAAATAGGAGGGTAAGTTGGGAATTCTTATCCATTTACCAATATATGGCTGGAGATCCACTCTTGATGGGAGGATGGGATGAAAGGATAAGGGATGGAAACTCCAAGGTAGGATAGGATAGGATCTAAATTTTTAATATGAGGTAAATATTTGTACAAATTCTGGAAGCTTCGGGAAAAAGAGGCTTCCGTAATTTCTCTGTTTTTCTTGAATTTCTAGAAACAACGCATGTGCATAGTGGAGCAACCTGTAGGTCATCAACGCAAGCCGCAATGGAGAAACCTGTACGTGAACATTGTCTAGTATGAGGCCAAGGAGCGTTGGTCCTTAAAATTACTGAAACACGATGTTTTCAAGAAGAAACTCTGGGATATGAGTGTGTCATGCATAGGGCTTTGCACCATGATGATGTCAAGGGGTGAAAATATGTTGATTGATCCAGTTTGTAGTTTGAGTAACCAGATCTGAAAAAGGGTCCTATTACAAGAGTCTTACCTATGTGCAACAAAAATTTAATATAACTCTCCATAGATCGATTTGCCACAACCCGTTTCAAGTGGGCTTGATATTTCAACCATTATGTCCCATTGGTGTTGCAATGACTCTTGCAACTACACAGGAAATATTTTCACGTGTACAGTCCAAAGCTGAAAAAGGCACAAAATTTATTGAACACATATAATACATCTGCCAATAGCTTCATGATATCCTATATTAATATAATTCCAAGTACAAAAAATGTTATGATCAACATCGGGTGCCACATAATTTGCAAGTTGGCGACAAATTTTAGTTTCATTTTGTTATCACAAAATTGCACCTAATTGGCTGTTAACCACACAACTTTATGTAACTGTTTCAAACCAACTTGTGACTGAAGCTTAGCCTCTTCAGTCTGAGAGGGATCTCTGAAAAAGGGTAATGATATTTGATAATGATAAACTAGATGGCTAACTCTACTTGAAAAATGACTTGTTTTTTATAAGTGTAGGTTGAAAAGAACATCAGTATGCAAACATTGGGCTTATAGAGTCAAAAAGCAATAATTCAGTAGATAGTTCACCTAACATGGAAGCTGAGGTAGGTAGGAGTTTTTAGTAAAGGTAAGCACTCATGAAACATGAAATAACATAGTCAATTCATCTACAAAGGAAGTCAAAGCATTACATGAATGAATTCTGAGTATTAAAGATGAAAACCACTGAAAATGGTACACATAGATAATATAGATTAGATACACACTAAAATCTCAATCATAATCTCAGTTTGGTCAAGAAACAAGCCTCTGTATTACTAAAAAAATTCAACTACATAAAGCTGCAGTTTTGCCAAAAAGTCTCCAACCCATAAAAATTTGAATTTATTCCCTTTAATAGACTTGTTGCATTGAGAGGCGCAATCTACAGCCTAGTATGACCTTGATGTCAATTATGTGACGTCCTCAAAAAATAATAAATTTTATTTTTGCTAATGTCGGCCAAAGCATTTGCCATTAAACTAATCTTTAATTTTATATAACTTGAATATTTAGATTATATATAACTTTTTTTAACTTATTAATGGGCTGAGAATAATTATTAAAATACAACTATGTATTATTTATATAATTTGAATGGATAGTAAATTATCTCACCCATTTAATAATTTCTTTATTGTATACCTAAATTTGAATGGATCATAAATTTAACTTTAACAAAAAAAATTACCACAGTAAATTTCCATATTAAGTAAAATTTTAAAAATCTTTACTCTTTACTAAAGTCAATACCATTTCCTAAATGAAAGGAAAAGAGTTAATTCAACACAAACAATCGAAAACCAAAATATTTTAATATTTCTTTTAATTAAATATTTGTAAAATGAATCTTTAAAAAGAAAACCCATGTTGTATGGATAAATTAAAATCTTTAAAGATATAAATATCTCCCCATCAAAATTGCAATATTTCAAAATTTAAATAAATAAAAATCTAAATAAACCGGAGGTATGGTAAATACATAAAACCTATTCTTATACTTACTCTAGAGCTATAGTAAATAAATAAAAATATATATAAACTAGATGTATGATAAATAAATAAAAACTTATTTTAATATTTACTCCATAAACCTTTTTATATTTAAAAAAACTCAAAAAGCTAGGTTTTATTTAGATGAAGCCTATGGGACTAATACCATGGGAAAAATTAATATTGATACCATGGGCTAAATATCATGGACCAAATACCATATTTATAAAAGAAGTATGGTAAATAAATAGATATAAAAAATGTATAAAGAAGTATGATAAATAAATAAATATAAAATAGGTATAAAGAGGTATGGTAATTAAATAAATATAAACGAGGTATAAAGAGATAAGGTAAATAAATAAAAATATATCAAATATGATTATAAATAAAAATATAATTATATAACAAGCCTATGGGCCAAGTACCATAGTAAATAAAATAGGTATGGTAAATAAATAAAAATATAAATAAACTAGATGTATGGTAAGTAAATTAAACCTCTTTTCATATTTACTCCATAATCTGCTTTATATTTACGAACACTCAAAAAATAGGTTTTATTGTGAAGCATATGGTCCAAATACCATGGGCTAAATTATTATTAATACCATGAAAAAATACATTATTAACCCTAATATAATATTAAAATATTATTATTATTATTGTTAAATCTAATACTCATATTAATATATTATAATATTAATATTATTAAATTTAATAACTTTTTATTAATACAATATTAAATTTATTATATTATAATATATATAAATGTATCATGATATATATTAACTCTAGATGAATATGGGAGGGAAGAACAAAGATATAGAGTGATTTAGGTGGAGATATAGGGGGATTGAAAAGGGAGATATGGAGATAAACTAAAGGAAAGGGGAGAGGAGGAATGAAGAGCCAGAGATCGAGACAAAAATATGGAGGAGGGAGAGAGAGAAGGAGAGGGGGAGGGAGATAGTGATAGGATTAGAGGAGATAGAGATGGAGGAAGAGAGATGGGGGGTAAGAGATAACGGGAGAGAGAGAGGGCAGAAGAGAAAGGGAGGTGAGAGAGAAAGGGAGAGATAGGAAGGACGAGAGAGAGGACTTGAGAGAGGGAGGGCTAGAGAGAAGTTGGAGGGGGAGAGAGGGAGGGAAGAATAAATATATAGAGAGAGAAGTGGAGAGAGAGAGAGGGAGTGACAAGGGAGAGATGAAGAGAGAGTGTGTATGTTTAGGGGTGAGAAAAGAGACAAAGTAGGATGTATGGAGAGAAGGGCAGAGAGAAGGAGAGAGGGAGGGATATAGTAATGTAGTTTTAGGAAGAGAGGGGTGGAGAGAGAGAGAGACAAAGAGAGAGAGATGGGGAAGAGAGAGGGAGGTAGGAGAGAAAGAAAGAGAGGGGGAGGATGAGAGAGAGGAGGAGAATGATGGGGGAAGAGAGAGTATTGGAGGGAAAAGAGAGAGAGTGTGTGTGAGAGAGAGGGGGGGTGGGAGGTAGGAGAGAAAGGGAGAGAGAGGAAGGATGAGAGAGAGAGAGAGAGAGAGAGAGAGAGAGAGAGAGAAAGGGAGAGAGAGGAGGAGAAAGGGATCGATAGATATATGGAGTTGGAGGGGGAGAGAGGTAGGAAATAAGAAATATAGGGAGTGAGAAGTGGAGAGAGAAGGAGTGACAAGGGAGAGACAGAGAGAGTGTGTGTATGTTTGGGGGTGAGATAAAGAGACAAATAAGGAGAGATGGAGATAAGGGGGGAGAGAATTAGAGATAAGGAGAGAGGGAGGGATATATTAACATAGTTGGTGGGTGAAGAGAGAGAGAGAGAGAGAGAGAGAGAGATGGGAGAGAAAGGGAAAGAGCAGAAGGAAGAGACAGGATGTGAGAGATTAGAGAGAGGGAGGGAAAGAGAGATGGACTTGGAGGGGGAGAGAGAGGGAGGTAAGAAGAAAGACATACAGATATGAAGGTGGAGAGAGAGAGAGAGAGAGAGAGAGAGAGAGAGAGAGAAGGAATATGGAGAGAGAGGGAGAGAGGAAAGAAGGAGGAAAAAGAGATATTAGCAGGGAAGAGGGAAAGAAGGGGAAGATAGAGATATAGATGTAAGGTGAAGAGATGGAAGAAGATAGAGATGGAGAGAGGGAGGGAGTGAAAAATAGATTGATAGATATGGAGTGCGAGAGCATGTGTGTTTAGGGGGGTGAGATAGAGAGACAAAAAAATAAGAGATGGAGGGGGATATATATATGGATGGAGGGTGGAGAGAGGGAAGAATATTTCTTTCACTAGATGGATTGATTTAAGTGGAGATGGTGATTTCTAATCCTATTTGATTTTTTTCACTAGATTCATCGATTTTAGTGTAGATATTTTTTTCTAATGATATTTGATTACTTGCACTAGATGCATTGATTTCACTGTAGGTGGTTATTTCTAATACTATTTTATTGCTTGCACTAGATGTGTTGATTTCAATGTAGATGTTGATTTATAATTATATTTGACTGCTTGCACTAGATGCATTGATTTCAATGTAGATTATTCCTAATCCTATTTGATTGTTTGCACTAAATGCATTGATTTCAGTGTAGAAGTTATTTTCTAATATTATTTTCTTCCTCGCATTAAATGCATTGATTTCAATGTAAACGTTGATTTCTGATTTGATGTAATTGGATATATGATGGTACATTAATTTTAAAGTGATTGGATTAACAATATGCATTGATTCTAGTGTAAGCACAAAATGGTATTCACAATGAACATTGATTTTTGTGTTATAGTAATATAACCTATTAATATTGTAGAGAAAGAGAGACAAGGTATCATGTTTACTACAATGGCTCTGAAGATTTAAATGATTTACAATTTAAAATTTCTTTTTCATATAATCGATATGAAAAGATGACAAAACTAACAAGGGTGACAATAAGAATAGTATAAGAGAATAGTTTGAGATTGACCACAATCAAGACTATTTGTAACATGAGTACATTCTTATTATTCACATTTTCTATCTTTCAACATTATTATTGTCACATTGCATTCAAAAAAATTATTTCATCATTTTTCATCATTAAAGTTATTAACAATATTTATCATCTCAACAAACTGAGGTAACTAAGAAGATTTAAAACTAAAATGATCAAGTTAATCTCAGAAATATTTAGCATATTTAAAATGATTATATTAATATTTGATATATTTACATATTATTGATAAAATTAATCATATCTTCGATAGATTTTCCTTGGCAGCACACCATTGAAACCACCCTAGATCTATCTTAACTCTAGATCTCTCAAGGTGCAAACCTTTCCTCAAGTTTTGCACTCAAAAAAGAGGTTTGCACCTCGAGAGATTTGATCCCTCTCGACGCTTGATAGATCCGGAGTTAAGATGAATCTAGGCTGGTTACATGATGAGATGATCTGCCTCATGGCTAGATTCACCGAACATTTTCTAATGACACCTTGCATAACCAGAAAACATCTACATTAATGAGAAAGTGATAGTTATTCTATTTGACAGTCCTTTTCCTAATAGGACTCAAATTGTCCTTTATTACATCAACTACCTTATCTCCTAATATTACTTACATCTTTGAAAACTATTCCTTCACATGTTCGAATAAGGTGTGATGGGACACATCACTAGATGACATCTTAATTTACCTCCTCTAAAACCGAAAACAAACCCTTTTTTTTTGGAAAACTGGTCCTTATCTTCAACAAGGGGTTTGGCTGATGAGTTGGCTTCACCATGTGGCCTTTAAGTCTTGGATGACTACTGGCAAGGTCCCTTGAACCTTTTAAATTACCCATCTATCAAAAAGTGCACAAAAACCTGTTCATATAGCTTCAAAATAGTACGCTATGAAAGTATGACAGTTTCGTAGCATACTTTCGTTGTGTTAAAAAAAAACCTTTTTCCATCAATATTTCTGATTCTTTCCTTCTATATGATGTTCATTATGCCTTAATACATCTTCCATACCATTTTCACCTCTTGGAAGATCCCAAAACTGGTTCAAAATGAAAAAAAGAAAGCTACAGTAATTTCGTAGTGTTTTCTTGGTCTTCAAGCTTAGGAACGCTACGAAACTACTAAAAACAGTGAAAATTCCAAATTTTTATGTAACTTTAAAAATATACTATCCAGGCATAAAGAATTAGTTTCTAACATTCCATTAAACTTTAAAAACATAAACCAGCTCACACTATTATTCTTGAGGTGTTTCTTCCTCGTTGATCATGAGTTGAGCAATTGGCTCCTCAACTGTTAGCATTTTAAGGCCCTTTTTCTCCAACTCCTCATGGATTAGTTCAAGTTGTTCCTGGAGGTCTTTAACCTGGTCCTTCAACTTTCTGTTTTCACATTTCAAATGTAAACTCATTTTCCCAACATGCTTCACCTCTTTCCTCAATGGCATGGTCCATTTGATAAACTGTTGTGTGTTATCTAGGGTCTTGGGAACACTGTCAACCAAATCTTCCCAAATATCCTTCATATTTTCAAATTGAACCTTTTGGACATTGTGTTTCTTGCTTATTTCTTCATAACAACCATTTCATGATTGGCCAAATTCAACTATTCTTCAAGGAGTTCAAAATATGTTTTTTCTATTACTTTCTCTTTTCATTTCTTTCATTTGCTAACTGTATCTTTCTCTGCAGGTGATGAAAGAAAAATGATGTATTGTGGTGGTTGGACTATTTCAATATGTGGATGAACCTCTTTACTTCACTCTAATAGCTTTCTAGCATGCCTTTTCATGGGATTTCTTTCTTGGAACATAAAACCTGCATATTCTCTCTCAAATTCTAGTTTCTTTGTAGATTTGGATTTCTTTAGTTTTTGTCCACCTTCCTCTATATCCTCAACCTAAAATATAGGAGTCTATTATATTTAAAGAGGCATGTAATATTTCTTATAGATTTCCTTTGGCTACTGCTCTGTCTTCTACAACCACTGCTATATCTTCTAAAGCCACCGTTTGACTCCTTGTCATCCTTTTGCTTCCTTGTGTAGTCATAGCTTGTCTTTTTTTTGCAGGTTTGACCACTTTTGGTTTTTGTTTTGCAGGTGGAAGAATGGGTGTATAAAAACTCTGCAATTGCTTTGTTTCCATCATGAGTAGTTCACTTGGTTCTAATCTTGCTGGTTCACTTGGTTCTACTACCACCGGTTCATTTTGTTCTGCCACTAAGGGTGATGGGATACTCCTAGGTTTAGGAGTTCTTGTAGGAGTAAGACTATCCAAATTAAAACCACTAACAAACAAAAATGAAGACCAATCTCTAACTAGTCTTTGGAGCTCATATAAAACCAACAATTTAATTAAACCACGATGAAATAATGAATTCTCACTTCCTTCAGATTTTTCTTGGACCGTATCTGCCATTTTTTATAGAATTCTATGTAAACAGAAAGGAAGATCAAGAGATATCTTCCCAGTAAAGTGTAGGAGAAGCTTGAAATGGTAAGAGTAAATTTTATGATATCTCCCTTCACAAGTAAAATATTTCTGGATGAATAGCAGCAAATTTGAGTAGTTATCCTTCATGCAGCTTCTTGGAATGGCATTAGTAAGGTCCATTTCACTATTTTCTGGCTTCATAAATTCCTTGCACTGCTCCATGTTGAATTTAAACCCTTTGAACCACTTCTCTTGTCCCCTTGTAATCCTTGTTGTTGTTGCAATGACCTCTAGTGTAATGGAAAGATTCAGCATCCCCACTTTAGTAGTTGTTCCACTGAAGTTTAAAGAAAATTCTTTGGAAACCTGTGCATAGAAGCCTTGTAATCTTTCACTAAACTGTAAACAACCAGTCTTTCTAAAGAATTCTACAGTTATTAGGTCTTCATTGATCAGATTCATATCTATTGGTTCATATCTTAGACATTGGCCACCCTTATCTTTCCTTCTTTTTTCTGCCATGATTTCTTTAATGCCTTCTCAGCCTCGCTTGATCAATGATCTTTGTAAACCTTTGAAAACACCAGCCACATATTTGGCTCAATGCAATAGCTCTCTAGAGCTCAATATCACACGAAGAAGGAATGAATAATGAGAAATGACTGAATTAGGAAAGATTTTGAAGTTTGATATTCACTCATAGCATAATGATGACACATACATGCCTAAAATGGTGATGATGACTTCATACCTGACCATGTACCTTGATCTTAACCCTCAATGACTCAAACGATATCTGACTTACCCTTTCCCAATGATTTTTTGACACCTAACAACTAATTTTACATGACACACAGGAAACCACACTTTCGTAGTGTGTTTAGTTTAATTTTGGGTGTTTTCGCTACGAAAGTATCAGCGATTTTATAGCGAAAAGCGAACTTTCTCAGTGTATTTTGCTACGAAACTGTGGTTTCTTGGCTAAAACAACCATTTCGGTACTAAAACCTTAGGAATTGAAAATTTTCAGAAAATTATGAGTGATGTGAAATGAGGGGATTTGAAAGTGAGTGGGTTTGGACCTTAGGGTAAGCTTAAAGAAGAAAAATTTAAAATTTTCCTTCACCAAGTACATAAAAAATGAAGCCTACAACCCTACCTTTGACACATTAACCTATATGACTTTGTTAAAAGATGCTTCATTCTTTTAGTGATAACACATTTATCGAAGGAATTCCCTATCAGAGCCCATGGGAAGCTTCGACCACTCCGATACGGGCCTTGCACCATCACCAAGGTTGTGGGTGAAAATTGTTTCAAGGTAATTATTCTCCCATTAATTTTCCTACATCCAATATTCAGTGTGGACCACCTTTGACCATACTTTCCCTCATTGTTGGACACATTAGACATTATTGAGAAACTAACACCGACAGAGCTCAATCCAAATTGCATTTAATAGGACATGATTGATCGGATCATGGACACACAAATTAATAAAACTCACCAAAGTATATACAAATTTATAAGATTTTCAAAGCCAACCAAATCATGTACCAAGGCAAGTGGCTCAATAGGAATCAAGTTCAACAGGAGTTTCCCCATCTCATTGAGGCACTCAACACAATGGCGACCATTACTTCCTAAGGGGGGAGTATTGATCTAGGTGAATATTGGTTGCCACCCTTATATTCCACTTAGACACCTAGCATTGTTTCCTTTAAGTTTCTTATATTTCGACATACTTTCTATTTTTAGCATTTTTCCAGGTCCTGTAGTTTTGGAGTGGTGTTCAGGCCCTAAACAACGTTTTCTAGGAAAACAGGAAAATGGGTAAAAATCTACCACCATTTGTGGTAAAAAATGTTTTCCTTTGTAATATATTTGTAATGATGTATCTTTCATTCCAAACGAATATCGTATACCAAAGTTACGACCCCGAGAAGTTGTTGTTCTAACTAACCCCATCAGGGCCCACAAATGTTTGGCACTTCATATCCTAGGGTGAGGTTTTGGATGTCGAGGGTTTTCTATTGTTTCGTCGTGATAAAAAAGGTCCTAAACTCCTCACTATAACTCATTTTAGAAGGCATGTATCTATCACATCTCTTCTCTGAGATAAGTAACCGTTGCCCGAGCTAGTTTGTTTCTTTTCTACATGTAAACATTCTTCAACAATTTCTATTTATTAATTGAAATTTTTTTCTGTTATATATTTTTTCTTTTGTTTAAATTTTTATTGAATTTAGTTCCTTCATAAATTCATATCAATTGTGTTATATTGTTAACAAATGCAAGTGGACACACCAATGATGTAAATGGACCCCAAGGTACCTGCCACAATCCACTAAGTGTGAATAAATGAGTTGAATTTGAACACTCATAGACTCTACCAATCAGGATTCAATTATGTAAACCTACTTTTCATAATGAGGAAGCCTGCCACTAACTTCTACATGCTCCAAGGTACTACTAGTTCATAGATTAAGCTGCTAGATAATGAGTTGAAGTCGACAGGAGAAGATTCATCGAAGGAGGGAGTTGATGTATCCCCCATAAATTGACATGAAGCAGACCAAGAGATGTTGTGAATGGATTAAGTCATGAATTCATGAAGTAAAAATAATGTATGGATGGAAAACACAAAAAGGTCAACAAGGATTGCAAATGGATGACTCAGGTTGAAACTTTGCTTGAGCACAAAACAACACAACACAAAAGTGACTTGGCAACATTAACTAATAACCACCATATGGTATCGTGCAACAACACATGAGGCATTGAGGCATGCTACATAGTCACTGGAAGAGTAACTATCCCGAGGATTAGATAGACTGGTATGTATGGTATGGATCTTAGACAAGCTAAAACCTAATTGTGAGAAAAAGACTCAAACAAGTGTCATGTTCAAGGGTGATGCGAATGGCGTTTCCGTTTTGACTGGTAACTCAAGTAAATCTGATTCCATTTTTTCAATTTTTAGTCTCCTTCATAGTTTAATGAGCACGGAAGAGAAGAAAATTATCCTTAACAATTAATTTTTGGTGTAGTTTTATTCAGTCTGAAAAAGAGATAAAAGGATACTCGATGCCTTTCAGTTTTCAACGAACATGAGAAGGACACAAATGAAGCTTGTTCTAGAGGAATGAGTGGTATAATGAATAAAAAATGGTTCCCAGTTGAAAAAACCACCCTATCTATAAGGAGGAATATAGGGTGGCAAATAATATCACTCATTACAACGAACCCTCTAGGAAGGGTAAGAACACCAACCAAAAACAAGTAATGGGCCAAGCATGCAATGATAGCAGTGGAAAAACAAAACCAAGTATTATCATCATTCACAACTAAGGCTAAAAATTCAATGTAATATCACAAGGTATAAAATGTGGAATATGTAACACCCCCATCCACCTCAGATCCCATACTAAAGTCTTGTCATTGAAATTATGTCTTAAAATTTCATCATTTTCAAAACTCCTCATAACTAAAAACAAACACCACCTTCATGTTCGACTCATCGATACCTTTTGAGAGATATATTTATCTTTGAAAATTGACATATGGATCAAAAGATATCGTCATTTGAAGTCAAGCCATTAAATCTTTTCCATATCAACGTTTTTCCACCATGTGGCACCCATGTGGACCCCATGTGGTAGCCCCCCCATTCTTTCGGGGAGGTCCACATCACTGTGTCAGTCCATCGTCTTAGCCTTGTAGGTTATTTGTTTTATGTTATTACTCACATCGATGTCATGGCCTATATATATATATATATATATATATATATATATATATATATATATATTTGGGTAGATCCACCCGAAGGGATCACATCATGTTGGCTTATTAGGAGAGCCTAACTCCAAGGGCATTGAAGAGAATTGACCCCCTGACCTCCCTTTAGAAAGGTCATTTAGCAACAAGAACTCAACCAATTGAGCTAACCCTTGGGGTTGAAATAAATAGTAGATGTGCATTCGATGGATATATTTACAACTAATATTGAATAGTGGACCCCCATATAGTATCGTGGATCCCTAGGTGAATCGATGGTGGTGGGGGCTCCTTGTAACTAACAACTCATATTAAATCGAGGAACCCTCCCCTTGTTGACATATCTTGGGGGGGGGGGGTGGAGGGTGGTCTTATATCGTGTTTTTATTATTTTTTCAATGCCTCCAGATCAATGACAAAAATTAATTAGGTTAAATCAATGAAAAGCGAAGGTGGGGTGGTGCCCCCATGAGGTACTAAGAGAAGGGGGGTATACTATCAATGTTTTAGCCCTCCCAAAACCTTCCCATGTTCCATTTATTTGGGTAAATATGAACATGTACCCATTAATTGATGGGAGGAATTTATATCTTGGCCCCCATCAACCTTGCCCTCAGCTTGTTGTGCTCTCTCCACAAACCTCCTAAGGTCTGACAAGAATATTGTCATTTTGTTCTGGAGGGATATCCATCTATCAACCTATCAACTTGGCTTGTTATATATATATATATATATATATATATATATCTGTGTGTGTGTGTGTGTGTATGTATTTGTGTGGTCATTTTCAACACTTAACCATGTACGCTTACCCTTCTGTGCCTAATGTGTATGCCTATGAGCATATTGTGGGGCACCCTTTTACTTAGCTAGAAGTTGACCATATCCCTTGGCTTATAGCATGCCTATATCTATATATACATATAGCATGTGACACTTTGTCAAAAAGGTCATCCCTATCGATATTAGTACTCAAATACATAAATATATATTGGATTTCACTGAGTCTATTGGCACTTAGCATAGACGTATCTCTCTTGAGCACATATATATATATATATATATATATATATATATATATATATATATATATATATATATATATATCTATATATATATATATATATATATATATATATATATATATATATATATATATATATATATATATATATATATATATACACTACAAAGGCCCTTCCCTTTGACACTTAACAGTTAGCTATCCCTCCTAATATTATATAGGATTCAACCCATACTAACCATTACAACAATAAATAAAGGAAAATCCTGGATTCTGTAAATGAATTCTATAGCTTGGGGTCTACAATTGAAAATATTTTTATGCAATACATTGGTCAAACAATAGAGATTTACCCATCTATAATACCTTATTAATTTGATTGAATTCCTATTCATGAATAAGCACATAAGTTAGCCATTTCTCAACACATATATAGGAATTCATCATTTCTCATTATCCTACAGGAAATAATCCTTTCCTTTATTTTAGTGCAAGTTAAACCTATTAAAAATTTTCATCTCTTGTAATATTTTGGGCATTAAAGGGGCCTAGAGGCAAGAAAATGATCCATTACCAACATGGCTAGCTTTAACCATGAACCAACTGCATGTACGACTAAGAATTAAATTTGAACCACAAAGTCAAAGCTTGATGCAGATACAATCATATGCCCTACTTGTATAAATTACCAGGCTAAGGTGGACTAAGTATTGTAGGCATTTTCAAATTGTGTCACATGTTTTTTTTTTTACACTATCCCTTGCTACTATGCAGTCCACCTGTTAGTGCCAAAATGAACCACCTATAAGAAGATATTACTAAATGTTTTAAATCTAGAGGAGACCTCAAGGAAACTTGAAGAACAATCAAGGGAACCCAAAATGAGACAAAGGCCCAACGTAAAAGTTAGCAAATGGCCAAAGGGGGACATCACCCCAATCCAAGCCATAGCGCTAGAGTAGGCATGCATTGGGGAAAAGGACACTGAAAAAGAACTAAAGGGGAACCCAGAAAGGTGGGTGCTAGGTTAAAGAATACCTAACGACATTAACAGACAGACGTAGAACTAGTGATCAGATGATAAGAGAAAGAGAAGATTGCATGGTTCAGAACGCTTTTCACCTCCAAAACAGGTGAAAGTTAAGGTAGCCAATAGTTACGAAGTTGGACATGCATAACCATCTTGTGACCTTCACACCCTAACCAACCTTTCAAATAAAAGTTGAGGGGCATGGGACAGGTGTTGAATTTTCTTACCATGTTGACCCTCCATGTTAGACAACGAATCTTGCATGCCATGTCATCAACACCACACTTACGCCACATCACTAACAGGTCACACCTCTCACCCAATCACCCTCTGCCACATGGCACCACCATAGTGACATGTGGTGGGTTTAACCCTGTCATGTTGACATAAGCATCATGTCAGCCCTAAAAATTAGCTGATGTCATCCCTTTCAATTAAAATAGTTTATAAAAGGACGTTAGGCCCATTTTCATTTTTTTTGTCCACCTAGCCTCCAAGTCATAGTCCTCATGCACCTGTGAATGTGATGAGCTTAAATCCCATCCCTTTGAGCTTATATTTTCAATTTAGAATATATTATTCTCTTCCTCATTATAAATTCAACCTAATAATCCCTCACACTAACCAAAATTTAGGCAAATTCTAGCTTGATAAGAAACACTAACCCTACTTATGTGAAAAAATACTCGTTTTCTCATGAAAACCTAATTAAATCCTTAATTTCATTAATAAGCACCGTATATGTTATCATGAGCTATATTTCGTCCCACCTAACCCCATAATTTTCCAATTTTAGCAAAAAATTCCATAAAACATCCTAATTTGATATTCATAGGTGCCAAGTAAAATTCATCCCCCCAATTTTGAATTGAATTTCCTCCATATAATTAGCCAATGTCATTGAATCGTGTGGTAGTTACATATTGGCTAGTGAATTATACATATAAACTTGACATCTCATCACTTTCCTTACTCCACCAATTCAACTAAAATCTCCCTAGAAAAATTCCTCATCTTCAATGGCTACACCACTCATTCCAGATTCCTCTATTGTTTAAATGGCAGAAAAGGCAAAGGAGAAATATTTATGTTACCAAGATGCTAATGTCTCAAATCCTTTCATAACCATTTATGACATGAGAAAATCAATATAACTAGTACATAACACCTCTAATTCAAAATTAATCAGAATAACCTATTTGAATCAAACATGGTCCCACAAGTATACCATTTCCTAGAGATGGTAACATGGTGTGATAGTAGATATCTTATGGATCAGAGAGTCGTCATTTCTACCCAAGGACATAAAGAAATTATTAAGGTGGCAGTACAAGCTATTTCAGATATGATATCATTCCTGGATAAGAAAAACAAGAAGAATTTGGACATATAAATATAAGAAGATCAAGGGAAGGGCCTTCCTCCATATGTAAAGCAACAAATTATCCACAAAAATATCTACGAAGGAGTAGTCACACTTTCCAGTCCTCTTGCCTATCCTATCACGATACTTAACTCTTGCCCAAATTTTCTTTTTCCATGATTTCTCGAGTCCTTGGTATTAATACTGATGTATATGTAAATGAGTTGGTCCTAGGTTTCCTAGGTACTTTATATCATCAAGTCACCAACGTTTGCATAAAATATGATTTCCCTCGGTTCATATTTGATAAAATACATGCCTAATCGATAGTAATTGAGGTCAATAGGTATTTTAGATATCAATCTTATATTGTCTATCATTTTATTCACTAGAAATATCCTTACCTTAAGATCCCGAAGCCCAAAAAGGTCAATGAGAAAAACAAAATGTTTCTTGTCTTGGAGTGCTTACCCATGGCAAGGAAACAATAAAAAACCAAAGGATAAGTTCCTTAGGGGAACATTGTGGTTTAGTACCAACACCAAAATGGGGTGACCAATACCTCTTTGATGAGTACACAGTAAAAAGGATATACTAGTTTGAATAAATACCATATCAGTTGTTATAATTTCTAACTCAATGCATATTTTTTTTGGAATATATATGAAAAACATTTAGCAGTGAAAACTTACATTTTACTTCTAGGAAAGTAGTTGTCACATTTACCCTCTCTCATGAGGTGGGGAAATTTGTGGTAACAACAAGGAACTTCTTGAATATAGTGGAAAATATCCTAAAGAGGTTCAAGTTCTCGCAAGAAGGTGCATGGAAATATGACCCACATAGTATCATATATGAAAGAAGAAAGGATAAGGAAAAATATGAACATAAGCATGACCCCAACCCCATAGTAGAAGATTGTACAAATAAATCCACATGGGAGGAGGTCAAGGCCATTCTACATCTCATAGAATCAAGCACATATTGCCTCTCGAGAAATAAAATTAGCACATCATATCCCATGGGTATTGAATAAGGAGAGGACAATAGCTCTAAGAGCGCCAAAGGAAAAGAAGCAAAGGGAGATGATGACAATGAAGAAGATGATGAAGAGGATATGGAATCCTAAGCTTTGGTGCTATAAAACAACCAACTTGCTAGCCTGAGGAAACTAGCTTTCACTATTAATCACATGAATTTTGGTATGTTAGCATTTGAGACAAGAGAGTGAGGTGGTGCCTCCAAGCTTGAACATATGTCCACCATGGAAAAATTTCAAGAAATGTAAAATAAATCATCCAAGGAAAGAAATAGGAATATAATAATAGATGAGAATCAACCACCCCCCCAAAATGCAAGTCAAAAGTGTTATGGATCATGAAGAGAGGATTTTGAAACTGGCATTTTTTCAATATAAAGCAGAAATAGTGAGGTCCATCGAGGATTTTTAGGTCCACCGAATGTCTCTACTAGTTGATCATGTTCCATCCTCAGATCTTGTTGGTTCTAGAATGCACCACCTTTAAAAAATTCTCTCCAAGACCCCTCAGGGCCAAAGAAGGAATTTCCAAAGACTTAGTTGCAAAAGAGGGACGTCTAAATTTTTAATGGAAAAATAATTGGGCATGAAAGTCTTGTTTGGTTGGTGCTACTAGATGAGAAATGGAACAATATTGTAGCACAGGCACACAACACCACAAGCACTAAAGCCACCAATTTCAAAGAGTTGTGTGCCACAAATATCTAACGTCAGATGCACTAAGGCCATCCAACGACCGTGATCACTCCACATCATGAATATTCTTGACATTTAAGCTAGTGCAGGGTGAAAAGAGGGCCACTATTCACACTCCCATGCACCTCACACTATTATAAAAATTTCAACATCAAGTCCATAGGTCACGCAAAGGGGAGCCATGTGACCCTCCATGTGGGCATCCCACATAGCCTTTCCATGCCCGCACCTATCTTCCATGTCCTCCTGCCATGCTAGCCTACCTACCACATTAGCTATCCACGTGGCATGGCCCATGTTATGTTAATTTAATCATGATGTCATCTAATTTTCCTTCCTAATCCAACTTTTCCATGTGTCGAGGAATTATTTCTATAAAAAGGCTCGCATGCCCTTGATTTTGGCATTTTATACAACTCACCTTCCAACTCATTGCATCCTCTCATGAACTTGACTTGTCTTTACCATGATATTAAAGCTTAATTCACACATTTTAGACTAAAATTCTACATCCTTTTTGTGAATTCAACTTCCTAGAGCCATCTCAATCCGAATGTAACCAGAATTTCAATTCATGAAATGAACCCTATGTCTTCCTTGAAAAAATGTTTGCTCGCTAATTCAAATCATTCCCTCAGTAAATAAATCTCATTCTTTCATCAAAATAATCCTTTAATAATTTCTACAAGTTAAATCCTCCTTGAATTTTGTCACATTTGGGTCCAACTTGCTCAAGAAACCACTAATTCAACCACCGATGTGTGTTGGCTCTTTTCATAGTTCCAATTTTAAAATATTCTCCCTCCATATTGATATCCAATCTCCTTCTACCACATGGCACATCCCCATTATATTTTTAATCCTTCATAATATCTCCTTTGTCATTTTCTCCCTCCTTGGTCAGCTATCCATTCTCAACAAGTTGCCCCATTCCAATGGCCTCCTCATCTGCCAAGAGTTCTACTGAAGTGAAAAGGAAACAAAAGATGAGAGAATCATACTTATATGATGGAGATGTAGATTTTCAGGCTTGATAATAATCACTTATGATATGAAAATAGTTATTCAAATCATGCAAAGTATTAGTGATATCATAGGAGCCTATAATAATCTATATGCATCAAATTTTCTCATTGTTTTTTTCGCACAAGTATTTCAGTTTCCAGAGAAGATAATCTGGTGTGTAAGTAGGTATTTTTGAGACCAAATATTTATATTCTCATATTAGGAAGGAAATGAAATAATAAGAACAATACCAGATTCTATTGCAGACATGATTTCGTTTCCCAATAGGAGAAAATTGTAAATGTTGAATAAAGAGACAATTAAATAAAAATGGAACAGTCTTGCACCAACGGTCTGACAACAAATTATTACATGTTATGTTAAATAAGGAGCAGTCCCTCCATCCTATCACCCTCCTTACCACATCACAACTTTTGATTCCATGAAATTTTTTTCTTTTTCCATGGTTTTTTATGGGCCTCATTAATAAGTAAATAATAAGGCCCATATGACCTTCCTTTAACCTATAATAACCTCTTTCCTCACATTTAATGACACATTTTTTACTATTATCTGCTTATCGGGAGGAATAAAGAATGATTTTCATATCTTGTGGCCTAATGTGATTAATATGTAGGAAAAGAGTGCATTTGAGTGAATTTACTATGAATAGGTACGTTGGATGCAACTAGAAACGATGTAGGAGGATTTTCCCCTACATTTAATCTCCTACAACCCAAATTTCTCTCTGAATTTACTCACCCACAGTTCAAATATCCAAAAACAGCTATTGTAATCAAGGATTTAAAAGATCTCAAGGAGCTATATACATATTTCTATTGATTTTTAGAGGGAAGCAAGCCTCTCTCCAATGATCCAGGTGGCTCTAGAGAGACACACAAGACAAAGAGGGCTTATGAAAGCTCGAAAATTTAAGTGGTCAGAATTCTTTCGAATCAAGACCAGAGTCTAGATCTCGCCGTCCTAATCGCAACGGTGCAAACTGTTAGCCACCTATGAAATTTTTGCTAAGCAAACAAGTGGCTAAATTGTTTTATGAGACTTCCAGAGATACATCTACCAGGAAAATCTCTCATCCTTGAAGCCTTTGTGGATCCATTGCCTTTGAAAGGATCCTCACTACTGTTTCCATCCAGAAAGCCTCACTGTCTGTAAAAAAACTATGCTCAGAAAGGCCTTCATTTGCCCCTTGTATCCCTGCAAATTTCCTCATTATTAACCTTTTGTCCATTTTCAAATTCTCCCCTTTTAAGCCCCAAAATCCCTCCTAAGTCTTCCAAACCATCTAATTCCTCCTTTAAAACAAGTGAAATCCCTTTATTTGAGTGCAAACCCCTTTTTTACCTCTACCGAAAGCCTATTTTTAGCCTTAAAACTCTGTTTCTAAGCCAAAAAATCCATTTTCTAACATAAAATAGGCTTAGCCCCTTTCAGCCAGCCCCTGACCATTTCCCCTCCATAAACCCGAGTGCTAAAACCAAGCACTAAGGCATAAGGCACTCATCACATTGGACGGATTGGTCAGAGCGCATTTTCTTTGTAAAGTTAAAAATCTCCGATGCGATGGTGTTATGTTTTGTGTAAGCGCAAGTGCAATACCCACCATCGATCTATATAGATCCGAAGGTCCGTGCAAGTCTTATCACGCCTAGCCTTGCCCTCGTGTTACCTCTCGATGAAGATCTCCACCATTTATCCTAAAGCATCCGACGACCATCGCATCACCGCTCCAATCGCAATCGCAAAAGTCTTAGTGTGCCACCCTTTTCCTCCGCCGATTGCGATCCTTAGATTCAACCCTGGCCATTGAATCCATAAGAACCAACGACCAGGATTTGATCGCACCCTACCTCCTTTGCCCTCCATCATCCCCTTCCGATCCAATCATAGCCATCGATCCCCCATAGATCTAACGATCCATATGCAATTGCACCATCGCCCATCGGGGATTTGGCCCCTACCTCCTCTGCTTCCGATTAGATCCTAACCATCCATCCTATTTGATCGAATGGCTCAGATTGCTTCTACCTACTTATTCACTTAGTTTTCCCCCACTGTCCCTTTTAATCTAGACCATCCATTCTTTATGATATGACAGTCGGGATTAAACCCGCCTTTGACTTTTCACCATTTAACTGACCCTGCACGTTCCTCATATCACACTCATCCATCACCATCAGATCTCGTAAGCCCAGATCCAATGGTCCATAATAATATCGCACAAGTCTCACGTCTGAGGTTTAATGTTTAAAATTTATGCAATATGGGCGGTTTCAAATTGCCACGTGTCGACCGGGGACCCTATCAGGTTCAAAAAGTGAAAACGACCTCCTCAGCCTTTTACTGCACGAAAACCATTGTTTCCTTAGGAAAACGACTTCACATTTCCTGCCCCCGGGAGTCTATTAGCAGATCCTGACTGTTAATCTCTGCAGATCAACGGCCCACGATGCATCTCGCGTTCCATTCGCATTTTATTCATCGCATGACCACAAAACTTCTTCGGGTCATCACAACCGTTGATCTCCTCCTGAGATCCAACGGTCCTAATCAAATCACCCTTCGCCCATGACCGGGTCCCACCATTCAAACTCATTCCATATGTTTTTCATCACATTTTCATGCATTTTCCGTGTATTGCATTCCAAGGTCCGAAACCTATGTTTTACTTTAAACATTATATCATTCCACCCTAACATTTAAACTTTAATGTTTTCGTTAAAGATCATTTAATTTCTCATAACCTTTATGAGTCATGTCATTAGTCAATATACACTGTCGATCATCACCTCTAGATAGAATCAGACGGTCCACATGCATATCTCCACCAAACCTTCATCAGTCGTAGTCTACACCATTATTCTGCATTTGCCACCATTTTCACCACTGCTGCGCTGCCATTTTCATGACTCTCCACTGCATCCATCCTCCCATGCATGGATTTCTTGACATTTTGTGTGTTTTTCACAAGTTACAGGTGGTGGAAACCACCATGGTTCATAGTCATTGTTATAGTGACACAGAGCACAAAGGAGCCATTTTCAAAGCTTGATATCACAGAGAAACATTGGGGAAGGTGCTTAGAGCGTAATTTTCATTAAAAAATAGAGTTCAACTCTGCAAAACCTCTCCAGCACCACTAAATCTCACATTTCACTAACAGAGACAGTAATGAAGCGGCAAAGAGTATCAGTACAGTATTAAAGAACTTTAAAGCCTCTAATTGAAGATCTTAAGCTTTAATTTAGTGTTCAAAGGGAAAATGTACCAGATTGAAAACCTCATGATTAGTACAGGAGGCCTAAAAGGGTCTTAATGCACAAAAAACAATATTGATAGTGTTTCACATCAGCAAAAGGTTTTTCCCATGAAGGAAAAGTTCCCATGCTGTTATTTATTCTACTTCTAGCTCCTAAGAAGACCTGCATCCTGACAGAACAGTCGTAATGCTACCAGAACATTTATTATGCAGTATGGCAGACCTCACAGTCACTTATTTGCCTTTTTTTTATTCGCTAGCACGCTACAGAGTACTACGACCAAAGTACATCAAGGAACATACCTGGAGTAAATGTCAGCCTATAGAAGACCACTCTTTCACCCAAAGAGTACTGAAGATTAATGCATAGTTGTTAAAATAGAAAGGGCCTCGAGCCATTCTTCTTCCTCTATTTTAATGTTTCATTTAGTGCTTCATCTACCTCCTCTGCCTCTCTTTTAGCTATAAAAACTCAAGAAAAACTCATTGTTGGGGGTTGATCAGATATATGTGAACGGTAAGTTGTTTCTCTTGAGATATAGTTCTCTGTGTAAAGTTGTAAGATAGGCTGAGGAAGATGATTTCAGACTGAATATCAAGCTGTTGGAAATGTTGTACCTGACTGGTGTTGCTCTTTAATATGACAAGCACATTTCTTTGGATCCTGATTTAAAGCAGCGGTGATGTTTTTCTATCTCTGTCTTTGTTTTCCTTTGTAATTCACCACATTTCGTTTCTCTGGTATGCATCAGAAATCTGGAATACGATATACCTTCACGTGGTACCCTATGTTTCTACTCTCCCTACCTTCGATTTTTTCTGCTATATGTGTTATCTGAGTACTGATTCAAGTTAATTTAACCAGTGTAGTAGCTAATTTGTACTGCTAGCTGATGTTTGAGTTAACGAATCTTTTCTTAGATGTTCTTGTTGGGTTTTAATTGAGAGAATTGAGATACTGGGAGTTTAGAATTCTGATTCTGTCTCACTAGGGTCTTTTTCAATCAATTGAACCTTTCTAAGTTCCCTTAAGCTGGATGCCGAAGCATTGAGAGTTCGAAGTCTCTCTCTGATCTCAAGCCTTCACCTTTTTGTTTAAATATTTTATGTTTCCTTTTTCTGAAGAGTTAACCCTCTAGGAGGTGGATCACAGGTGTCTAATGGCATGCCCTGTCCTTGGATCCGCTTTTTTTAAGTGGTCACCTTGGAGGTTTCCTTGTTATTCCCCCTTTTTCCTTATCACTTCATACCACAATATCATCTTTAAAATCCAATGCTTTAGATGACTAGCCCAACTGGAAGCCTGTGTATTGAATAGAAAGTAAAACCTTTCATGACTCCATTTCCCAATGGTCTCGAGTGTTCTCTGAATTATCTCTCCTTTGCCTAAAATCCTCTTTGCTCATCCTTGTCTTGTATTGAACCCTTCCTTCCAGTTTCTCGACAACCAAACAAACAAAACAAAACAAACATTGTGCCTTGTAACTAGCCTAATATCTTCAAAACTGAGCTTCAAAGACATATAACCTTTCCTATATAGAGAGATCCCTCTCTAGACCCAGGAGGGCTAGATCCTAAGGTCTGAAAGTGGTTCTGATGTTGTCTCATCTTTTGGTATTGCCAAAATTTCCAAAACATAGGAACCCCAACATAATGGCGACTCCATTGAGGAACTACTTTGAGCCAAACACACCTTTAGACACTTCACAAACTCAAAGAAGACCATAGTAGCCTTAGTTTGGTGGTTGATCACTGTGGTGGACAGTATACCATTCTTGAAACATTCTAAACCTTCCACCTGGCGACTCCATAGTTCCCTAAGGACTAAAGACTCCACTGGTGATCAGTAGGCCTGCTGATTATCTTGGTTCACATAAGACTCCACTGGGAGACCTGCCTTCATTACAACATCAGCCATAATAGATGTAACAAGTAGGATTAAGCTGCTTTGTTTGCAGACAACATTCTGACTTCAAGAACCATTCATACAAGAGCTTATCCTAGCCCAAGCCCACCTGAAATAGTTGACAAACTCGAGAGAATACTCAGGAAATCTCCTACACCTAGAAGATCAACTATTTCCAGATACATCCATATATCTAACTCTACACCAAAAAACTTTACAGCTCTATCCGACCCTCTTTTTGACCTAGACATACCAAGTAGTTTACCAAGAACTAGGTCATTCAGTAACCTAGACCAGTCATACCTTGAGCTTCCTGGTTCACCATCTCAAAGTGGTAAACACATCAGGGACAGAGAGACCCCTCTATATACACCTCCTGATATTCACTTCATTCAAAACTCGGGGCTCAGTCACCCTAAATCAGCTCAACAGAGTGTTGCTAGTCCTAGTATTCATGTCATCCACATACCTGCTGCAAAAGCCAATCCTTTACCTCCTCAGAACATCATTATGGTAGCCTGGTATGCACCTCTGGTATTATCACAACCTCTAGTGCCCCTAACCAACGATTATCAATCAAAAATCCCACACTTCACTGCAAAAGAGTCTACCACAGCTCAACACCATGTAGATAAGATGGAAGATTCCTTTTACTATATGGAGATAGATGATGAGACGGTCAAGATGAGAATATTTTCCTAGAGTTTAGGAGGTGATGTGAAGAAATGGTTTAAGGGCTTACCTCCCAATAGTATTTAGGATCTTCCTTCCTTATATCATAACTTCATAAACAAATGGGAAGTTAAGACCAACCCTCTCCAGATCTTAGCAAAATACAAGAATATTAAAAGAAACGTAGGAGAGAGCATCCATGACTATTCTATAAGGTTTAAAAACGTTTACAATGCTCTTCCTCCACATATGAAACCATGGAAAATTTTAGGGGCTAATATTCGCAGGTGGGCTAATTTTCCATGATTTTTCCAAAAAAAAGATTCACCAATTTCCATTTTTTTATAAAAATGATTCGCCCGAATTTTACAATATAAAGTTATTTTACGTTAAAATTCGCCAACATTATATAAAGAGTATATATAATATCATTATAAATTTGAATAATTTTACAAATACATCAGTAAACATTTTATAGTTTGCATATTAGGGAATAGTGAGATTCGCCAACTTTTTAAACTTCAAGATAATTCTCCATTCTTAAAATTTTCCCTGAATGAAATCTCCCCAAGGTATGGCTCTATTAAAATACCCTGAAGGCTTTGATGCTGACATGGCCTACCAGCTTAGGGAGAGAGATTACAACACATTGGAAGATATGCAAAAAGGAGCAATGAGTGTAGAGGCTAACCTGATTGAGAAGAAAGCTAGAATGAGGGTTGAGAAAAGGGTAACTTATAGGGATGATGATGTAGCTTCCACATCTGATCCCAAGTATGACCATCTAGCCAAAAACATGGAAAAGCTACAAAAAATTATGGAAAAAATGGTTGTCACAGTGAGTAATCAAAACAAAAACCATAACCAAAACTAGAACTTTAGAAGAAACAATACCACTCCCAACAGACAAAGAGAATCAGATCAACAAGTCATACCCCCATTTCAGGAGAATTTCCTCAATGAGGATGAGGGGATTATAGAAGAGTCTAAGTAAAGCACAATAAATATGTTTGAGACAGATAGCTTAATCCATAATTGTTCCACAGAAGAAGATCAACCCTCACCCTCATATTGGGATGAGGAAAGATTAGAATATGAGGATTACAGGCTAGGATTTGAAAATTCCATCATGCAGGTCAGAGAACAGTATGAACTTAGAAGAAAAAAGAGCCTAGACACTTCCAAACCAAAGGCTTCTGATGTTACCATCAAGAAAAGGCCTGAGAAAACTTCTAAAGCAACTACTTAAAATAGCAATTCAGTAGCTGAAAGTTCTAGGAAGAATAGAGGAAAAGAAAACCAAATCACTGATAAACAAAGTCAACCAACTAGCAGCACTAGTACTGTAGCTAGTGTTCCTAATAAAAAAATTCATAACACTGTACATCGGGAAAGTCAGCACACTGATTCAGCCACTAAGGCAGTGGCTAACAAAACATGGTCGAGTATTACAAAGAGTCAATCCCTCTTCAATCTGGAGAGTGAAATTGCAAAAATTAAAATCTTTGTCCCACTCTCTGAGCTGGCCACTCAGGATGTATTTAAAGGCCAAATTTTGCAAGCTTTAAATCTAGGTGAAAATAGTGACACTGTCAATCTGAGTGATGATCAACCAGCCCTTCTGTTTGGTCCAAAGATAGAAGGAAACTTTCAGGAAGGAGTAGTACCTCCTTTTTATATTAGCCTCAATATCCATGACAAGATCCTTCAAAATTAAATGCATGACTCTGGGGCATCACACAACTTAATTCCTAAGGTAGTTATGGAGCGGTTAGGCCTAGAGATAACCCGTCCTTATAAAGATCTATATTCATTTGACTCTAGCAGAGTAAAGTGCCTTGGCCTAATCAAGGACCTGTGTGTGAACCCTACCCAGATTCCTGCCAAATGTATGGTTATGGATGTTGTGGTAGCAGATGTTCCACCTAAGTATGGCATGTTACTATCGAGGTCATGGGGAGCCAAGCTACAAGTTACAATGCAGATGGATGGTTCATACGCAACAATCCTTGTCTTTAGCCAGCTTAGGAGACTGTATAGAGAGGCACACATGAAATTTTTGGTCAGCAGCCCTAAAAAACCTGAGAACTCACCTCTGTGCTCTGTACATACAGATCTGGACTCCTTCATCCTTTGCAACAATGAACCCTTAGAAGAACCAGAACTAGAAAACAGAGATACCAACAATAGGGTAGAGCCCATAGATTTCAACATAATGGCCACTCTACACTTAGAAGAAAACGAGGATGAAACCTGTGGACAGTGCACTAAAAACGAAACTCCGAGTAAACAAGAAACAGAATGAAAACAGCTAACTAGTCAGCTCTCTGAACTCCATATGTATCATGAAGAACAAAAACCTTCACACCATGAAACATACCCTCCATTGCAGCACAACAATGAAACCAATGCTAGTAAATAAATTGATGATAAACTCGAGAACGAACCTTTATGGGAAATGAATTTCTATGGGTCGTTCACTAGGAGAACTGCGGGAGCAGGAGTGTGGGTACATAACACAGAGAGTGACTATGCAGAGAGTAATGCCTTCAATATGAAATTCAAATGTACAAACAATATCACAGAATATGAGGCTCTCATCCTAGGCTTAAATCTGTTGAAAAAAATAGGAGCCCGTAGGATTGTTGTACATGGAGACTCTGAGTTAATCATAAAACAGGTGAAGGGATAACACACAACGGAACACCCTAGATTGAGAGCGTACAAGAATGATGCTATGGATTTGCTGAAAACCGTTGTAGAATATGAACTGGTGTTTGTTCCTAGGAGTCATAACGTAATTGCGAATGGATTAGCCTACATATCTAGTTCACATCATAAGCCCCCTAGTGACAAACAAATCATCATTCAAACAAAATACAGATCTGCAGTACCTGATACTGAAAAATATTGGCAGGTCTTTGAGGGCGACAAGCAGATAGAGGATTTTCTGCTTGGCAGAAACGAGTTTGAATTCTCTGATTCAGACTCTAAATCCGATGATAGTTGCCTAAGTGAAGAGCCCCCCGATGAAGAAAAATCACTCTATAACATAGAAATCAACACTTTAACTGAACAGCTCGGAAATCCAACTGAGGAATATAAGAATGTAGATAAAGAGGAAGTAGAGGTGCTACAGGAAAAATATAAGAATATACCTCGAGGTCTGGCACCTTTATAGGACCTTTTTTATTTTGACGTCGTAGCGAAGAAACCCACTATAGAACACTCAGACTCTGATGTCGAGGAATGCAACATAGGCACAGAAGATAATCCTAAGATGATTAAACTGGCTAAGTCCTTGCCCGCAAACATGAAAAATAAATACATTGACCTATTCAAAGAGCTCATCGACGTGTTTTCCTGGAGCTACGAGGACTTAAAGGCCTATGACACAGACATTATACAACACAAAATACCTTTGAAAGAGAACTAGAAACCCTTCAGATAGAAACTCCACAGAATTCACCCAAAACAATTGCCTGCGGTAGAAAAGGAAATTAAAAATATTTACGAGGCATGGATAATATTTCCCATGAGATTCTCAGATTGGGTCTCGAATCTAGTAGCTGTGAGGAAAATGATGGGTGAGATCAGACTGTGCATTGATTTCAGGAACCTCAACAGAGCCTCACTTAAGGAAAATTACCCTTTTCCAAAGATGGAACATATCCTTCAGAGGGTAGTAGGCTCAAAAAGGATCTCCCTGTTATATGGTTTTTCAGGTTACAACCAAGTTCTAGTACTCCCAGGAGACCAACTCAAGACTGCTTTCACCATTCCATGGGGAACCTTTATGTACGTAAAAATGCCTTTTGGGCTGATGAACATTGCTGCAACCTTCCAGCGGGCAATGGACATAGCCTTTTTAGAGGAAATAGGGCACTTAATTGTCATCTATCTCGATGACATAACAGTCTACTCCAAGACTAATGAAGAGCACCTAAAACATCTAAGAAGAGTGTTTGAGAAATGTAGAAGGTTTGGTCTGTCTTTAAATCCCAAAAAGACCATATTCGGGCTGCAAGAAGGTAGGCTTCTCGGCCACATTATATCAGAGAAGGGAATTAAGATAGATCCACATCGAGTTGAGGGAATAATTTAGATCACACACCTGAGAAACATTAAAGAGTTACAGTCCTTTATTGGGAAAATCAACTTCTTAAGGAGGTTTATTCCCAACTTAGCTGAGCACCTCAAAAATATGACTAGCATGCTCAAAAGAGGTGTAGGGGTTAAGTGGACTGTAGAGGCTAAAAATTATTTTGAATTAGTTAAACTTGCACTCACCCGAGCTCCTGTACTAATTAGCCCAAATTTCACGAAAGATTTCCTGATATTTTCATTTGCCTCCGAGCATACAATGGTTGCAGTTCTGCTGCAGAAAAATCCAGAGGGAATGGAACAACCCATTGCTTTCTTCAACAACGCTCTAAGGTATGCACCCTGAAAATACAACATAATGGAAAAACAGGCCTATGCCTTGACTAAGGCCTTGAAAAAATTTAGGGTGTACATACTACATTCTCACACCATAGCCTACGTGCCAAATATAATGGTTAAAGACATTTTGTCCCAAGATCCTGATGGAAAAAGGGCCAAATGGATTGCTGTAATATTAGAGTATGACCTGGAAATAAAACCCACAAAACAGATCAAGGGTCAGGGCTTAGCTCAATTAATGGCTAAATCAAATTTAAAAGCCCTTGACATTAACATGGTATATGCCTTGGATGAACAGGAAGGACTGCCTAATTCTATAGTTGAGGAAAAATTTCAAAACTCTCCTTGGTATTCTAATATCTTGTATGTGCTCACAAACCTCAATGCCCCTCCTGATCTATTGAAGATGAAGGCCAGATTCCTGAAGCTAAATGCTAGAAACTATTGCATATTGAATGAATGTTTATACTGGAAAAATGCAAATGGTCTATTTCTTAAATGTTTTCCATAAATTGAAGCCGAGAGAATTAAACAGGAGTTCCATGCAGGAGTGTGGAGGCCACTTAAGCTGGAAAGCCACCGCTAACAAAATACTCAGAGCCGGCTATTAATGGCTTACACTTTTCAATGACATCCATAAAATGATAATTTCCTGCCATAAGTGCTATATTTTCGAGGGAAAAAGAAAGCTCCTCCCTTTACCATTACAACTCATTACTATTGAAGGTCCCTTTTTGCAATGGGGCCTATATTTTACAGGAGAAATACACCCTAATTATTCTGCACAACATAAGTGGATCCTTACAACCACAGAATTTTTCACAAAGTGGATAGAGGCCATACCTTCTAGGAAGGCCACAGATTCTGTTATCGTTAAGTTCCTAGAAGACCACATCCTCTCTAGGTTTGGCTGCCCAAGAAAAATAATCACTGATAACGCTACTGCTTTTGGATCCAAGAAAATGATTGATTTTTGTCACAGGTATCAAATAGCACTCGTTCACTCAACTGCTTATTACCCACAAGGTAATGGGTTAGCTGAATCATCAAACAAGAGCTTGGTGACCATCATCAAAAAACTTCTTGAAGAGAATAAGAAGTCATGGCATAACAAGTTAGTGCATTCTTTGTGGGCTAACAGGATTACAACGAAGAGATCCATTGGCATGTCACCATATCAGCTTGTCTATGGAACAGAGGCAGTGTTTCCTACCAGCCTTGGAGTACCGGTGATTAAACTAGTCCAAGAGATCCAGACAGAAGAGGACAGTATGGTAAGGAGGATAAATCAAATAATTCATCTCCAACAGACAAGAGAAGAGGTCTATAACAGAGCTTTGAAGGTCCAGGAAAAGATTAAGAAGTTATTTGACAAGAGAACCAAGACCTCGGACTTCAAGATTGGAGACAAAGTTCTGAAGTGGGACTCTAGAAGTGAGGACAAAGGAAAGCATGGCAAATTTGATAGTTTGTGGTAGGGTCCTTACATCATACAGGCCATTGTGGGTCCAAATGCCTTTTTTCTGCAAGATCTAGATGGTACAGAGATGTTTCGAGGTCCTATCAATGGCAGGATGCTCAAGCATTACTACTGCTGATTTCTGATTTCCAGTTTTCATTTCCATTGTAAATACCATGGCTATGTTTTATCTTCAAGAAAAAAAGAAAATGTTTCAAAAAACAAAGAAAGAGAGGTTCAGACATGCCCAAAACTTGGACCTAGGAAGTGCAAATATTGGCTCTAACATGATCAAAACCTGAGCCAAAGGAAGTAAAGAGGCTGGTTCTAATATGCTCAAAATATGAGCTAGCAAAGAAAGAAAAAGATCAGCTCTAACGAGCCCAAAACTAGAGCTGAAATGAAGAAGAAAAGTGACTCTAACAAGCTGAAAACATGGGTCATGAAGAAAAGACGAATGTTTCACATCTTCAAATTTCAAGCTTTTGAAATTTTGTTTCCAATTTTCTGCAATTTAGTCCATGAGGAAATGCTTTTATGCCTTGGATCCACAGTAAACTAGATTGTCTAATCCTAGTTTGACTGTTTTTAAATCTCTGTTGTAGAATGTAGAGGAGAAATCTGCTAGACAGTTTAATCCTAGCAGATATTAGATTAGGTAGGGAAACATGTGAAGCAATAAGGGTAGAAGTAGATTACTTTGTTTTGTGCTTTCTGTAAAATAATAATAATAATAATAATAATAATAATAATAATGATGATGAAGAAGGTCTGCAAATTCAAATGCACCTTGAAGAAAAAATGCTAGGATTGTAGGATGGGTAGGTAGATTTCTTGGGGAATGTTTTCCGCTGATCAATTCCATCATGTTTGTACAACTGAATCAAAGAAGGAAGATGGTTCGAAGATCGGGCATCTAGCCTACTCCAAAGATTAATCTTCTGAATTCTTGACTCCTTCAAGAAGAAGCCATCCCCATGTGGAGCCACTGTTAGCCACCTATGAACTTGTTGCCAAGCAAACAGGTGGCTAAATTTTTTTATGAGACTTCAAGAGATATATTTCCCGAGAAAATCTCTCATCCTTGAAGCCTCTGTGGGTCCATTGCCTTTGAAAGGATCCTCACTGCTGTTTCCATCCAGAAAGCCTCACTATCTGTAAAAAGATTGTGCTCAGGAAGGCCTTCATTTGCCCCTTGTATCCCCGCAAATTTCCTCATTATTAACCTTTTGTCCATTTTCAAATTCTCCCCTTTTAAGCCCCAAAATTCCTCCTAAGTCTTCCAAACCATCTAATTCCTCCTTTAAAACAAGTGAAATCCCTTCATTTGAGTGCAAACAACACCGTTACCGATGAAATAGGTAACCACACTGTTACCTACTTTTTTTTGGTAGCATAAAAAGCACCCGATTTTGAAAATTGGTGATGCAAAATAACCCCCTTTTTTTTTGTGCACATTTTTGACACTCTAATATTTTTATTTATGAAGTATGAATATTTCTTTTAAAATGTTAGTGATTTTCATGCTAATTTTGAAACGTATTGATGCAGCATCAACCTTTTTTTTTTTAGAGCGGTGATTTTCATGCTAATTTTGAAACGTATTGATGCAACATCAACCTTTTTTTTTTAGAGTGGTGATTTTCATGTTGGTAATAAAACACAAAACTTAGATAAAAAATATATATATAAAAACAGTAAAAAAACCAATAAAAATGTAAAAAAAAAACAAAATTAACTCATAAAATAAAAAAATTTAAACAAAAATAAATAAATAAACAAAAATATTCGAAAATTATATCAAAAGAAATGACAAATTTTGAAAAAAAAACACATAATTCAAAGAAAAAAAACAAAAATTAACCACAAAAAAAAAAAAAAAAAATCAAAAACATTTTTTTCTAAGTTATTAAAAAAAAACCCATATAATTAGAAAAAAAAATTAAAATAGAAAATTTAAAAATAATTAAAATTACAAAACTGAGGCTGATTCCCGGAATCGCCCTCTGCCGCCACCTCGGCGGCAGGCCGATTGGCGGCGCCACCTCGATCAATTTTTTTTTTTTTTTTTTTTAATTCTTTTCTTTTTTTAATATATATTTTTTATAATTTCATTTTTTTTTTAAATTAAAAAAAATTAAATTTTTTTTTTTTAATTTAATTTTTTTATTTGAAATTTAATTTGTTTTAATTTAATTTATTTATTTATTTTTATTTTTTTTATTTTATTCATTTTTTTTGTTTTTAATTTTTTTTTCTTAATTTTGTTAATAATTTTTATTAAATTTTGTATATTTTTTTTAATTTAATTGATTTCTTTTTTTAAATTTTTTCATATTTTTTTTTATTATTAAATTTTATGTTTAGTTTTTTCATTTAATTTTTTTCATTTCATAAATTTTGTATTTATTTATTTATTTATTTGAATTTAATATATTTTTTTTAATTTTTCTTTTTTATTATTATTTTTTTAATTACATAAATTTTTTATATTTTTTTTATTTCAATTAAAATTGTGTATTTAAAATTACATTTTTTGTTAATTAAACTTAATATTTTCAAATTAATTTGTTTTCTATTTTATTTTTTATTTAATATGTATTTTTTAATTTATTTTTTTCAATATTTAGTTTTTAATTGATTTTTAAAGTTTTTTTTAGCTTTTATTTTATAATGTTTTTTTTTCTTTATATTTAAAATTTATTTTTTATTTCAAAATTTATTTGTTTATTCATTTATTTATTAAAATTTAATATGTATTTTTTTTAATTTAATAAAATCTAATATATATATTTTTAATTTAAGTTCATATATATATATATATATATATATATATATATATATATATATATATATATATATATATATATATATATATATATATATATATATATATTATTTTTATAATTTAAATTTAATTTATTTTTAAAATTAATTTGTTATTTTAATATATATTTTTTTAAATTTAATATTTTTATTGTATTTTATTTTTCATTTTTTATTTTTAATTAATTTTTCATTTTTTACTTTTAATTTAAATAATGTTTTTTTCTTTTTTAATTTTTTTTTTGAAGTTTTAAATTTATTAAAATTTAATGTATTTCTTTAAATTTAATATTTTATTTTAAAATTTAAATTTTTTTTGTTAATTTAATAAACATTTTCTTTTTCTTTTTTAAATTTAATTTCTATATTTTATTTTTTTTAATTTCTTCCTTTTTTTAACTACTTTTTTTATTTAATATTTTTTATTTTTTATTTCTATATATTTTAAAATTTTAATCTTTATTTATTTTTTTTATTTATTTATTTTTTTCTTCTTAAATTTTACGTTTTTTTTTTAAGTTTGAATTAAAATTTTTATTTTGTCTTTATTTTTATTTTTTTATTCCTATATATTTTTAAATTTTAAGCTTTAAAATGTTTTTATTTTTTAAATTTATTTTTTTCTTAAATTTTAGGTTTCTTTTAATGTTTAAATTTTAAAAATTAAAAAAATGTTATTTCTATTTTTAAAAATGTCAAAAATATGACACAATTTCTTTTTTTTTTTATTCTAGCATCAACTGGTTTTGTTTTGAGGGTGTTTTTTCAATCTTTTTTTCAAGAAACAATTTTGTTTTTAGCATAATTTTATAAAATGTTGAAATTTGACCTTAAAAAAAAACCAAGTGCGTTCTGGAATACACTTTTTTTGTTTTTGGGGTGTTTTTTCATGTTTTTTGAGTCTTTTTGGGCTAGATTTCCTATTTTGAGGTCAAGTTACCTATTTCATCGGTAACAGTGTTAAACCCTTTTTTTACCTCTATCGAAAGCTTATTTTTAGCCTTAAAACTCTATTTCTAAGCCAAAAAACCTATTTTTCTAACATAAAACAGGCTTAGCCCCTTTTGGCCAGCCCTTGACCATTTCCCCTCCATAAACTCGAGTGCTAAAACCAAGCGCTAAGGCATAAGGCGCTCATCGCATTGGAGGGAATTGTTGGAGTGCATTTTCTTTGTAAAGTTAAAAATCTCCGATGCGATGGTGTTATGTTCTGTGTAAGTGTGGGTGCAATACCCACCATCGATATATACAAATCTGACAGTCCGCGCAAGTCTTATCACACCCAGCCTCACCCCCGTGTTACCTCCCGATGAAGATCTCCACCGTTGATCCTGAAGCATCCGACGGCCATCGCATCACCGCTCCAATCACAATCGCAAAAGTCTTTGTGTGCGACCCTTTGTCTCTGCCGATTGTGATCCTCTGATTCAATCCTGGTTGTTGAATCCACAAGAACCAATGGCCAGGATTCGATCGCGCCCCGCCTCATTTTCCCTCCGTCGTCCCCTTCCGATCCAATCATAGTCGTCGATCCCCCATAGATCTAACGGTCCAGATGCAATCGCACCATCGCCCATCGGGGATTTGGCCCCTGCCTCCTCCGCTTCCGATTATATCCTGACCATCCATCCTATTTGATCGAACGACTCAAATTGCTTCCGCCCGCTTATTCACTTAGTTTGCCCCTGCTCTCCCTTTTAATCTAGACTGTCTGTTCTTTATGATCTGATGGTCAGGATTAAACCCGCCTTTGACTTTGCACCATTTAACTAACCTTTCACGTTTCTCATATCACACTCCTCCATCACCATCAGATCTCCTAAGCCCAGATCCAACGGTCCGTAGCAATACTGCGCAAGTTTCACGTCCAAGGTTTAATGTCTAAAATTTACGCGATATGGGCGGTTTCAAATTTCCACGTGTCGACTGGGGACCCAATTCGCATTCAAAAAGTGAAAACCACCTCCTCGGCCTTTTGCCGCGTGAAAACCATTGTTTCCTCAGGAAAAAAACTTCCCCATTTCCCGCCCCCGGGAGTCTATTAGAAATCCCGATCGTTAATCTCTGCATATCAACGGCCCACAATGCATCTTGTGTTCCATTCGCATTTTATTCATCGCATGACCACAGAACTTCTTCGGGTCATCACAACCGTCAATCTCCTCCTGAGATCTGACAGTCCTAATCAAATCACCCTCCGCCCATGACCAGGTCTCACCATTCAAACTCATTCCATATGTTTTTCATCGCATTTTCATGCATTTTCCATGTATTGCATTCCAAGGTCCAAAACCTATGTTTTGCATTAAACATTATATCATTCCACCCTAACATTTAAACTTCAATGTTTTCGTTAAAGATCATTTCATTTCGCCCAAACTTTATGAGTCATGTCATTAGTCAATATACACCTTCGATCATCACCTCCAGATAGAATCAGACGGTCCACATGCATATCTCCACCAAACCTTCATCAGCCGCAGTCTACACCATTATTCTGCATTTGCCACCGTTTTCACCACTGTTGCGCTGCCATTTTCATGACTCTCCACTGCATCCATCCTCCCATGCATGGATTTCTTGACATTTTACGTGTTTTTCGCAGGTTACAAGCGGTGGAAACCACCATGGCTCATACTCACTGTTATAGTGACACAGAGTGCAAAGGAGCCCTTTTCAAAGCTTGATATCACAGAGAAACATCGGGGAAGGTGATTAGAGCATAATTTTCATTAAAAAATAGAGTTCAACTCTGCAAAACCTCTCCAACACCACTAAAGCTCACATTTCACTAACAGAGACAGTAATGAAGCGGAAAAGAGTATTAGTACAGGATTAAAGAACTTTAAAGCCTCTAACTAAAGATCTTAAGCTTTAATTTAGTGTTCAAAGGGAAAATGTACCAGATTGAAAACCTCATGATTAATACAAGAGGCCCAAAAGGGGCCTAATGCACAGAAAACAATATTGTCAGTGTTTCACATCAGCCGAAGGTTTTTCCCATGAAGGACAAGTTCCCATGCTGTTATTTATTCTACTTCGAGCTCCTAAGAAGACCTACATCTTGACAAAACAGTCCCAATGCTACCAGAACATTTGTTATGTAGTATGGAAGACCTCAGAGTCACTTATATGCCTTTTTTTTATTCACTAGCATGCTATAGAGTACTACAGCCAAAGTACATCAAGGAACATAGCTGGAGTAAATGTCAGCCTATCGAAGACCACTCTTTCACCCAAAGAGTACTGAAGATTAATGCATAGTTGTTAAAACAGAAAGGGCCTCGAGCCATTCTTCTTCCTCTGTTTTAATGTTTCATTTAGTGCTTCATCTACCTCCTCTGCCTCTCTTTAAGCTATAAAAACTCAAGAAAAACTCATTGTTGGGGGTTGATCGGATGTCTGTGAACGGTAAGCTATTTCTCTTGAGATATAGTTCTCTGTGTAAAGTTGTAAGCTAGCCTGAGGAAGATGATTTCAGACTGAATATCAAGCTGTTGGCAATGTTGTACCTGACTGGTGTTGCTCTTTAATATGACAAACACATTTCTTTGGATCCTGATTTAAAGCAGTGGTGATGTTTTTCTATCTTTGTCTTTGTTTTCCTTTGTAATTCATCACATTTCATTTCTATGGTACGCATCAGAAATCTGGCATAGGATATACCCTCGTATGGTACCTTATGTTTCTGATCTCCCTACCTTCGATGTTTTCTGCTATATGTGTTATCTGAGTACTAATTCAAGTTAATTTAACCAGTGTAGTAGCTAATTTGTACTGCTAGCTGATGTTTGAGTTAACGAATCTTTTCTTAGATGTTCTTGTTGGGTTTTAATTGAGAGAATTGAGATACTGGGAGTTTAGAATGCTGATTTTGTCTCACTAGGGTCTTTTTCAATCAATTGAACCTTTCTAAGTTCCCTTAAGCTGGATGCCGAAGCATTGAGAGTTCGAAGTCTCTCTCTGATCTCAAGCCTTCACCTTTTTGTTTAAATATTTTATGTTTCCTTTTTCTGAAGAGTTAACCCTCTAGGAGGTGGATCACAGATGTCTAATGGCATGCCCTATCCCTGGATCCGTTTTTTTTAAGTGGTCACCTTGGAGGTTTCCTTGTTATTCCCCCTTTTTCCTTATCACTTCATACCACAATATCATCTTTAAGATCCAATGCTTTAGATGACTAGCCCAACTAGAAGCCTGCATATTGAATAGAAAGTAAACCTTTTCCTGACTCCATTTCCCAATGGTCTCGAGTGTTCTCTGAATTATCTCTCCTTTGCCTAAAATCCTCTTTGCTCATCCTTGTCTTGTATTGAACCCTTCCTTCCAGTTTCCCGACAACCAAACAAACAAAACAAAACAAACTTTTTGCCTTGTAACTAGCCTAATATCTTCAAAACTGAGCTTCAAAGACATATAACCTTTCCTATATAGAGAGATCCCTCTCTGGACCTAGGAGGGCTAGATCTTGATGTCTGAAAGTGGTTCTGATGTTGTCTCATCTTTTGGTATTGCCAAACTTGCCAGAACTTGGGAACCCCAACACAAATAGTTTGTCAAACTGAGTTCGTATGCGAAAGTTAGATTTGGTCAAAGTTCTAAGTTTAACTGGACGACTTAGTAGGTTAAGGAGGCAGCGCTTTCGCAGATTCCGTTGATCGGAATCTGGCCAACTCTGGCCATATTTCGGGAAAATTTGTGTGAAGGGAAGTTGGGCAGGCTACTGAATGCAGGTCCAGACCCACATTGGGTTTTGAAAAAAAAAAAATTGCATGCAAGTTTGGGAGGTGGCGAGGTTTGACTACCGAACCTCCTCCCCACCATTTCAGATATTAACCATTGCGCCAATGACTCCCTTTGGGAAGCCCACCCAACAAATAATATTTAAACCTAATCATTCAGTATTTCACCCAAGGTAGACTAGGTTGGAGCAAGCACAAAGTTCGAGAGTTATTATTATTTTATTTTCATGCAAGTGGAACCATGAGCCAACATGCAGAGGTGGTGTAACCATGATTGAGCCTCATTTCTAAAGGGGAAAAAATTTCCTAGTGTCCAAATTCGACAAATTTTATATGGATTTTATACCTCTCGGTGACATGAACCTGATGGTGGTGTCAGTTTCTGCAATAGAGGTCTCGATTTTTTGTCCATTTTCAAAAATGGAATGACGATGTCGGATTTCCGTATGTTGACAGTCAATTTATTTCCATTCGATGCCACGATTTCGATGATGCATTCATATCCAACAGCTGGGCGACTTATTATTCAGCCAACAATAGAGTTGAGTTATATGAATTGTTGTTGCCATGTACTTCATTGATATTTGTTGTGATATGCTTTATCTCATGCCAATTCCTGCTTGATGTATGATGCAGAATATTTATGTTTATTTGTTGTTGTTGATTCTTGCTTGATGTAAGATGCAGAATATTTATGTGTATTTGATGTGGTATGTATTTATCATAGATAGGTGATTTATTTTGTGAGATCCTTTTGTTTCCTTGATGGCGGGATACTCTTTGTCACCATGTGTGAAGTTTTCATGCTGGTAGCATGTTTGTATGAGTGAGAGTTCCTTGTAGTGGAACGTCTCGTGGAGAGAATTTTCCACTCATGTTAAGGGTGTGTTTCCTTGTATGAGAAGTAAACAACATCCATGTACATCATCACCAGTTACAACACTGAATGAAGCGGCCAACATCATCAAGGCATCGAGGCCCAAAGACGTAGCCCACACTGGACGAACATCGTTATTAAACAGATTGTGTTTTGTTCTGTGATTGTTGACATGTGTTCTTCTTGATTATATCTGCATATTTGTTCATTAATTATTTGATAAAATGTGATTCTCACACATCAAACAAAGAAAAATTTATTGGTTAAAAGGGTATCAAAAAATTTACCTAGATATGGTGGTGTCAGTTTCTACAATAGAGGTCTCAATTTTTCGGCCATTTTCTAGAATGGAATGACAATGTTGGATTTCCGCATGTGGACAGTTGATTTCTTTCCATTTGATGCCATGATTTCGATGGTATATTTAGATCCAGCAGCTGGGCGTCTTATTATTCATCCATCAGCAAAGTTTAGGTATATGAATTGTTGTTTCCACGTACTTCATTGATATGTGTTGTGAGATGATTTATGTCATGTCGATTCTTGCTTGATGTATGATGTAGAATATTTATGTTTATTTGTTGTTGTTGACTCCTGCTTGATGTAAGATGTGGAATATTTATGTGTATTTGATGTGGTATTTATTTATCATAGATAGGTGATTTTTTTTGTGAGATCCCTTTGTTGCTTGATGGCAGGATACTCTTTGTCACCATGTGTGAAGTTGTCATGCTGATAGGAGTTTTGTATGAGTGAGAGTTCCTTGTAGTGGAACATCTCATGGAGAGAATTTTCCACTCATGTTGAGGGTGTGTTTCCTAGTATGAAAAGTAAACAACATCCATGTATGTCATCACCAGTTACAACACTGAATGAAGCAGCCAACATCATCGAGGCACCAAGGCCCGAAGACATAGTCCACACTAGATGAACTTCGTTATTAAATGGCTTGCATTTTGTTGTGTGATTGTTGACATGTGTTTCGTTTTATTATATCTTCATGTTTGTTCATTAATTATTTGATAAAATTTAATTCTCACACATCACATAAAGAAAAATTTCTTGGTTAAAAGGGTATCAAAAAATTTACCTAGATCAAGCGGTATCATACCAGTCTTCTTGCTAATATGAAATGCAAGTGTGATCCATTAAATGTGAAAAACTGGAGGATGTCAAATACATGTATGAGGCCATGCTTAGGATGTCCTAAATGGTGGACATATTTTATGAAGATTAAGAGAAACAAGTAGTAGATAAAGATGAGTTGAAAACACTCCTATAGGAAGAGAAGGAGGAGAAGCAGCGATTGCAGCTTCAATTGCAAGCCACAACAGAGGCATTGGAAGAAATGAAGAAAAATGACAGAAGTCTTCAAACAAAGCATGACGCATTGAAGACACTTCTATGAGAAGAGAAGGAGGCGAAGTAGCATTTGCAGCTTCAACTACAAGCTACGACAGAGGCCTTGGAGGAAGTGAAGCGTAATGAAGGCTTAGAGAAGCTCTCTTCACCTATTTCCAAATCGACATCTGAGGTAAACAATTGTGATCATTCTTCAGTTTCATCTTCACATTCTATTATTTCTGTTGGAAATGTGGAGATCCCCATGATAGGAACTGGCATGAGACTCCTTACCAATATGGCTTACAAAGGAGGAGTACTTGGTGTTAATGCCCAAGGCATGACTTAGCCATTGGAGGTTGTGTAGATACCTCGATACGCAGGCTTGGGATACACTGAAGGATAATGTTCGAAGGTTTCAGAAGCCTCCACAACAATGTGGAAACCATAAGGGAAAGAGAATGATGGGAACACTTCACCATCATCTTATGGCAGCGCATATTGCAGAGGGAAGGCTGAGGCAAGCTCTCATTGCCATAATGACATCAAAGGAACACATACATCATTGAACTCATCAGGGGAAAATAATGATGGGAACACTTCACCGTCATCCCATGGAAGTGCATGTCACAATAGAAGAGCTGACACAAGCTCTCATCACCATGATCGCACCATATATCACCATGAAAGGTATAATAAGTCTCGATATTCGCAAGTTCATTTTGATTATAAGCATGTTTCTAATCATGAACTTAAATCATGGCATAATAAAAATTGTCATTTTTTTGGTTTACATAACTATGTCATTGATGAGTGTTGGAAACGAATGGCAACACAAAGGAGGATGAGGCATGAAAATCATTTTCCACAATAGCGAAAGAAATTTTTTAAGTAGGTATGGAGGAAAAATACCTTTTGCACCCATTGCAACCAAAGTGATCATCAAAGATCCACATGTTTGAGGCTCCATCCAGAGCAACACCTTAAGGATGAAGCGTCGGTGCATGAACCAGTTGGAGCAATTGGTCAAGAAATGAATCCACCACATTCACGATGGTCCTATTTATTAGGAAAAATATGGTTTTCTTAGATGTGGTAGTGTGTCATGGCCATGTTTTGTAAATCATGTGTTGCATTTCTTTTGTAAAAGTGATGATGTGTTTTTCCATCACTCGCAATGCGACAATGATGTCTTTGTCCTTGTATTAATAGCTGGGGTATTATTGATTCCATTTTGATGTAAGCTTGACTACCGAGTATGTGTAATAATCTCGTGGAAAGTATGGAATGTTTGGGTCATAGATTGTCATATTTGATCATGTAATTTGCAAGAGATTGTACTACATGTTAATAGAGGATGTTGTTGTGAGAATTAATTGTCAAATTAAACCCCCAATATTCATATCTCAATCCTGGATCGTAAACACGAGTCGCATTGCACTCCATGATTTAGGTTTTAGGTCAGAGCTTTAAGGTTTCCTTTATAATGATCAGCTAAGGAATAGAACACACAAATTCTTGTGAATAAACGAATTTTAAAAAGGGAACCCAGCCAAATAATTAAATTTAATTTTAAAAATTAAGATCTCTATTGAATCAATCCAACTCTGCTCTTTAAAGGAAATATGTACTTTGAATGGAAACCTAGTTCTTTATTGCACATTGTTCTTCAACCAACTTGTGAATAAACACTAAACAATCTTGAGATTAAAGCTAAAAAATCTTGGAATCAATATTCCATTAAAGCCTAAAAATTTACTCAGAATTGAAAACCCTAAACTGATAGGAGCTCCACACATCAACTCAGTAATTCGAAATTACATTCAAAATTCAAATCCTAATTTCATGCTTCTACAATCTACATTCTAAAATAATTAAAATACGTAATCTACTGGTAATGGAAATTCAATATTACACTAAAAAAAACTATACTTAGATTCAAACCCTAGAACAAGAAACTTCACACCAAAATCAATGTCTCAACAATAAATAAAAGATGCTTTTGCTAAGGCCTAATCTAAATTCTCTACCTCGCTCACTTAATCAACTAAGATTAGCAAAGTTGGATCTCTCAAATTTAACTAATCTTCACACGTGCCATTTAATATTTTGACACTCTTAAAAGCAATCTCAATTATCAAATCTTGCAAATTTCAATTAAACCCTAACTCTATTTTCAGAAATGAGAAGCAAAGGCAACTGCGAAATGATATTCGAACACACAAAAATGCACTGAAAGACTATGCTATTGTTTTAATTCGCATTCAACATCAATAAACTATTCATTATTTCAACAAAATAAGCTCAAGTAATCTACTTGAAATCTAAACAACCAGCACTCTGTATTTTTAATAAAATAAATAAGTCATACTACTAATTACTAAGGTAATACCAATCTAAAAGTAATCAATTAGAAACCCAGAAAACCCGAACACATACAGTACTTTAGATATACTTTCAAAAATCAAGCTATAGGTATTGAAAATTTTAATGAAAACTAACTTTACTCAACTAATACAGACTTACTGAAATCGAATTTTCACACAATTATCAAATCTAGCTATGATGCACCTCAACACTCTGTAGGAAAAATCTTACTCTTAATTCTAATATCACTCAGAATTGTACTCACAGTATCACAGAATTTTGAAAAAAAATTCCAAACCAAACAATATTTAATATAAAATGGAATAATTAATTGACATATATGTGAAAATCCTCTTATCTTTCGAAAGTAGTTCAATATTGAAGTCACTATCACTTATAGATCTCATCATTACAAAATTTCCACAAGTAATTTGAAAACAACAATGTTTAAATCAAATAGTTGAATGACACTTATAGATTTAAGGGAATCGACCCTAAGTGAGGATTATGCATTCAATTTGAGGTCTTTTATCTCTTATTGCAACACAAAAATTTTGAAAATATTATCATTTAACTCCATGAGAAATTATAGGCAATATTCAAAGCATTGTCTCCACGTTTTATCCAATCAATTCACCATTTTCGGTGTTTGAAGGTAGAATAGAGGATTCACTCTCTATTCAATTAATATAGATACCTGTCCAATGGTTTCAATGTGGATTCAAGTTAATTTTAATCTCAACACTCTTCCGAAATTCAATTGAGAGATTTAGTAAATAGAAATTAGCAAATAAGTTTTATGAAATCGTTCGGATGAGGATATTTACGCAGATCTCACCAGAATGCAAAGACAACACTTAACTATGTCAGAACACAATTATACATAGACAATAAAAACTCGTATTAAATAGTTCAGTGATGTAACAATGTAATTGAAGCTAAAATGTAACATAAAATCAAAAGTAATTGAAGAATCACACAACTAAATTAAAATTCTGCCTACAATGAATAAAACTTCCCAGATTGTGGTGGGCCCTTGCCACACCTAGGAAGTGAACTTACATAAGGAAAAAGGTGCTCAGCAAACTAATTCAGATCTATATATATCAGCTCTTCATTCCATAGCTCGAATCAACACATGCCCAACGTCATGACAGAAATAGTTTTCAATTAAAATGAAGTTACACTTAGAAATAGCTCCAAAACTGATAAATTCGTGTCCCTAATATTTCCCTTGTGCATGCTTTATAGACAACCTTCAACTTAAAAAATAGTATGCAAATCAGATCCAACAGATCCCTCTACTAACGTAATATATTATTTCAAATTACAACATTCAATTTTAACATTTGGTTCAACAATGCTCCATACATGGCTACATGGATAAGATGAGATTTTTTTCACAAAATATGGAAGCTAATGGTGCCCAAGGATCATCGATACTCAATTTTGAACAACTTTTTTATGTCACCAAGGTAAGAGCGTTGACCAAAAATCCAAGCAAGGCTGTTTTGTGAGATCTTCACAATTCTGGAAATTTTCGAATTTTACATAAATTAGCCACAAGACCCCCTGAATATCTCCAAAACCGTATGTGATTTTGAAAAAATATTATATGGTTAGTACATTGGATATATTGGGATGAAAACCCATGTTCCGAAATTTCTTCTTTCACCTTCCTTTTCATGAAAATTGAGGCAAAAGTTGGCAGTTTAGAACATTTTACAGATTTGGAAAATTTGGGTAATTTCCTTCTGGAGACCCATATGAGTGAGCTGGGTGGAATCCAAATTATGTAGAGGTATAATAATATTATTTTTGATAATAACCTCTCCTGGATTCTCCGGAAGCGCATCGAAAGTGCCAAAACCCCAAATTAGGCATTCCCATATTTAACTGGCTTGTGAGGGATTTCAGCGATGGAATCCTGTAATAAATGCACTTCAACAAAACTGTCATCAGTAAAACATGGAAAATCATCTTTAATGATAGAGAAGTGAAGAAATTGATGATAATCAACCATAGAGAGTATTTGGCCAAAAGTGACAGAATTAGGGTATAGAATGGGCTAAAAAACTAGGATTTTAGGGTATAAATAGTGATGTTTCATGATGAAAACATGGTCATATATGAGGCCCAACATCCCCCCATGCTTGAGGTTTTGCATTTCCTTATGAAAACAAAGACTTTATTCATATCTAGGTTTTTATGGCATCATGGCTTTTAGGTAGGGTTAGGTCTTGTGTAGCAACACTGCATGAAGATTTTATTGTCATAGATTTGAGTTTAAGAGTGATACAAATCGAGGAAAAACAATAGATAAGGTAGAAGTAAAATGATGTAATATCCCCAAATTGGGACTGCTAGCAAGGCATGCCTGAAAAATGCATTTTTCAGGAATGTATGCTATAGCAACCAAGATCAACCCTTGGATACCTTATATTTGATAATATAAGACCCAAATCCAAGAGGAAATCAGAAACCAATCAAAATAGGTGAGGTAAGCATGCCTCTCACACCTAGTAAGGCTGGAAATTTCCCAAGAATGGGACTACAACAATATGTAAACACAATGTTGGAGCAGCAGCAAGCTATTAATTCATGGAATGTGTTAAGAAACACAAAGCTATCAATTAGTGTTTCAAAAGCAACTTATTACACCTTTTATGTTTCCAAAAGTTGGGGAAATGCAGCAAATAGGGCCATAAAAAGGTTGTATTCAGTAAATTACGCTATAAATATGAGAAATGGGACTTAGATCCGTTAGAATATGCAATATAAATCTCACATGCAGAATTGGAGCAAAAGAAAATCACTCTAGCCAAGTTAAACAGGTCTCCCCAGGCCAGTACAGCTCACATAAGCCCAAACCCCATGACTTTTGCTAACAGAAAAGGTTGAAGCATACAACATCATTATTTTAATGAGGTTTTATGCAGAAATAAATTATAAATAGAATATGTGGAGTTTACAATCATCCAATGGCTGATAAAAATGGAGATCTCTTCCTTTTTATACAAAATGAGGATAACTCGGCAAGGGCTCCATGAAAGTACAAGTATAAAATGACAGATCTGTATGTCTAGATCAGGAAAACATAGTTATACTGTAGCTTTGTATTTATGTAGTTGAAATGTACAATAAATAGAAGAAGAGGCTTTATGCAATCTTCCTAGGAGAAGGGTTGGCCCTTTCCCCAAAGGACAAGCTCAAGATCAAGGGTCTTGACCCTGAAATTGCTATGCTCAAAAAAATGATGTAGGTCCTGCAAAGGACTATGCTGTAGGAGACTAAAATTACATTGTCCACATGCCAAGATCTGAAATGAAGCTCAAATACTCCCTCACTGATCTCCCAGAGAAAGGAAGGCTTCCTTCTCTGAAATACAAGCTTTGGAAGTGGTGTTGTGGTGCTTCCACTACAACACCCTGCAACACAACCTAGATCTCAACAGAAACTACATTGTAGCTGAAGGAGGATGCTTGGCCATAAGCTTGAATGTGGAAAAATGAAGTACAATTCTCCTCCAAGAAGCCTCTCAAGGTAGGAGAATGAATTCCTAAACAGGAATGCCTTGTGCTAAACAACATTGCAACTCTGCTAAATAGTAAGAGGATATCAAACAATCATACAAACCATCAAAATCAATAGTCATCAAGCTCACCTCAAATGGCTTCCATCCCCTTCCTTATAAGTTGTGTGAGCTTCCTCACCTTGGGTCCCACCCATTAGGGTTTCCATATGCACATGATCAATCTCCCTCCAATATTGCATTGTATCTCCATGAAGGCCACTCCTCCAAAATCATGTTTTTTGATTTGGTCAAGGTTGGCCTCTTCAACCTACTTCATCCCCTTTCATACCCAAGTGTCTTCAAGCTAGCTCCCATATGTTTGTTTAAGTTGATCCTTGTTCTCATTGAGCTATTTGCATTGATGATCCAATCCTCTTCATGCATGTTGTTGACTTGGTCAAACTTGACTTTGTCCACAAGAAAAAGTCCCTTTTCACACACGAGGGTGTGAAATCCAGCTACTAAAATGATCCCCTTTCATACCAAGATGGTTTTTAAGCTAATTTAAGTTAATTATGGGTTTCCTCCCCCATTTATGCATCTAATAGGTGAAAAAATCAAAATTCAATATTCCTATTAGCTACATGCTAATGTAGGAATATTATAGTCCTCCCCTCCCAAATGTTGCTTGTCCTCAAGCAACTGCAAGGACAGAACTGAAAATTTTCCTCCCAAGGCATGGAGTCTTAAATGTGTTTTGGAGTTATCATTCCCATGTAAAACCTCCACCCCGAAGCTATCATCCATACAAGATGAGTCACCCTTCCACATGGCAACTCATAAAAGATCTCCTCCACCTTTAGCTCCTGCAATGTAGGTGGGATGAATAACTAAACATGGTAGACAAGATGGCCTAACCCACACTGTCTTCCTCTCCACTTATGACAATTGTAGAGCATATTTTGTCCTTGGGATGCAATAAGGTTTCCCTCAAGTGTCAAGAAGAAGATTAGATCTCCAAATATCCTTTCTCCCATGTCATGAATCATGCTGGCTCAAATCATCCCATTCAAAATGAATGGCACATCATCACCATTTGGCATCCAAATCATAAAAATTTTGAAGGTTACATGATACCAATGGTTTATCAAGTGGATATAGCACATTCTTCCCAACTGCTGCTTGAGAACATCATGTGGCAAGTTGTTTCCCAATGAATTACTAGTTGCACAAGTTTGCTCATCTACTATGTGGTAGTAATCAGCAATATATATCAGCTGAGCACAATAAAAAAAAATATAAACTTGCCCAAAGTCATGAGGAGATGGGTTATCATCATTATAAATATTTTCCCTAAAGTGACCATGTAACCCAAGAATAATCTTTCTCTTATGTGGAGCAATGCATTGTCCATAGATGGTGAGAAGATACAGATACTCAATGGAACAATCAGTAAGTACATAAATGTATCTCTTACCATGCATAATGAGTAAGCTAAAATTAAGGTCCATGGATGAGTCCTCCCATGAGAATCTCCTCATAAAAAACTTCAAAAAGGAAGGATTCATACTCCCCTTGGAACACTCCATCAAAAGATACCTACTACCAAGTGACAACGTTGTTGGCCTTAGTGTTAAGGCTCTTGTCACTCCATCACTTCTCGCTTTGACTTTCCATATGCCAAATCCATCCACCAACATGCTGCAATGTGACAAGCCCTTCCCATTATGTGGAAGCCTCTCCTTGTCCTCCAATGCTAAAGGGTAGCCTCTTTGCACTCTGAATGTGCCATTCCCCTCTGTGGAAATATCATGATGTGTATGGAGAAATTTCAGCCCTTACTCTCCCAATAGTAACCATAGAAACAGGGACTCTTGATGCCTTCTTACATTATCAAAATGAAAATCATGGAGAAATAATACAATGATGGACATGTGAGATGTATCATCAACATAATTCACACAAGCTCCCTTAGACCACATCATGTGGGAGTTATCCTTCCTCCCAAACCAAGGTACATACATGAGATACATCTCAAACAAAAATACATGTGAATATATGAGTCATACCTCAAACAAAGGTGAATATATGGACATAAGATTTAACATGTGATGTCCAAACTCTCTTCTTAATAGCCACAACAACCATGCCTTCTCCTTATGCATCCTATCATTGAGACATAAGGCATGAGATAAGAAAATATGAACCTTTGGGAAGTAGCCATACTCACCCAAAAGAAACCACCACAGCCATGCTTCTTGCTGGCATGTATCATAGATTTGCAAGTGGTTTTGAAATCTCTTACTCTATACTGTCATCCACTCATCCCAATGTGGGTGGGGGATCTCATTATGTAAATACTTGGTATCCTTCCATGGTAGGACACCAACCTCCTCAAATATTTGAAGAACTTTGCACTTCATGAAATGCGGAAGTGCACCTCCAATGGGATCTCTTGATGAGACCTCCTCCTCATGCATGGCCTTCCAAAACCACTGGGGTCTTGGATCTGTTGCAAGTATAAATCTCTCTTTGAGCTATGGCATGATCATTGAGAAAGTTTCATATAGAGAGGATAAAATTTTTCTCATCTCAAGATGTCTACCTTTGTCATCTCTTTCTTCATTACTTCCTAAATGAAGCTAGCATTTGATTTCTCCCATGAGGAATGGGTCCTCCTTTCTTCACTGCTACTCTTGGACAATGTAGTGCAACCTTGCTACTCTAGACTAGTAGTAATTGATGATCCTAGGTCATGCAGTAGCAGATTTTCACAATTTTCTAAAATACTTGCTGCAATAATAGAAAGTGGAAATTCAATCATACCTTGATGGAATTTGAGAACACCTTGTATGGCTGCAAGAGTTCCTTCTTCCACTGTATTGGCTCCCTCAACTGTTGATGTTGAAGGCTGCTCCTCCAAGGTTGTGATAGTGTTGATATAAGTCTCCTTAAGAGGTGGTAAGGGCTCCTCCCTCTCTGATTGTTCTTCATCAAATCTCTTGATCACCCTCTGAGTGAAATCTACAAAAGTAGATACTTTTGCATTACTTATGTGACTGAACCACCAAGTGCTTGATTTTCCCTTCATGTGCAGCGTTGTAATATCTACTACTTCTCTTTCTACCACTGTATGTAGTAGGAATAATGCTTCAACTCTTCTTTTCCAAGCCTTTGTTGCAGATGTCCCATCAAAAGTGGACAATAGAAACCTATTGCCCTTGATTTCTCCCTAGCTGCAGGGTCTCCTCTCTTCCATCCCTTGAATTAACTGTGGGAAGGCTAGATTCTCCTTGAAGGCTCTAGGTTGATACTTGTACCCAACAAGGTATTCACTTAGAATCTAATGATCCAAGTGTTCTCCATGCTTCTTGTCTTCATGAGAATAGGAAGTGCATGGTCCTTCCTCTTTTTGAAACCCTCTAAGAGTTTCTTCGCATCTCTTCTCCTTCATCTGATTAACCTCATGGGAGAGGTTATTTCTAGATCTGAAAGTGATGAGAGAAAAATAATCCTCTCCATCATTCTGTTCTTGCGCCTTTTTATAGCTGGAACTCACAGGCTGAGCCAAAGATCATGCTCTGATACCACTGTAATATCCCCAAATTGGGACTGCTAGCAAGGCATGCCTGAAAAACACATTTTTTAGGAATGTATGCTATAGAAAAAAATATCAGCCTTTGGATCCCTTATATCTAATAATATAATACCTAATTCCAAGAGGAAATCATAAACCAATCAAACTAGGTGAGGTAAACAGGCCTGTCACACCAAGTAAGGCTGGAAATTTCCCAATAATGGGACTGCAGCAATATGTAAACACAATTATGGAGCATCAGCAAGATATTAACTCATGGAATGTGTTAATAAACACAAATCTATCAATTATTGTTTCAGCATCAACTTATTACACCTTTTATGATTCCAAAAGTTGGGGAAATGAAGAAAATAGGGCCATAAAAAGGCTGTCTCCGGTAAATTACGCTATAATTGTGAGAAATGGGACTTATATCCCTTATAATATGAAATATAAATCTCACATCCAGAATTGGAGCCAAAACAAATCACTCTAGCCAAGTTAAACATGTCTCCCCAGGCCAATACGACTCACTTAAGCCCAAACCCCATGACTTTTGCTAACATAAAATATTGAAGCATACAAAAATGTTATTTTAATGAGTTTTTATGTAGAAATAAATGATAAATATCAGATCTAGAGTTTACAATCATCCAATGGCTGAGAAAAATGGAGATCTCTTCCTTTTTATACAAAATGAGGATAACCCGACAAGGGCTCCATGAAAGTACAAGTATAAAATGACAGATCTGCACATCTAGAACATAAAAAAGTATTTATACTATAGATCTATATATATGTAGCTGAAATTTACAAGAAATAGAAGAAGAGGCTTTATACAATCTTACTAGGAGAAGGGTTGGCCCTTTCCCCAAAGGACAAGCTCAAGATCAAGGGTCTTGACCCTGAAACTGCTATGCTCAAAAAAATGACACAGTTCCTGGAAAGGACTACATTGTAGGAGATTAAAAGTACATTGTTCACATTCCAAGATCTGAAATGAAGCTCAAAGACTCCCTCACTGATCTCCCAGAGAAATAAAGGCTTCCTCCTCTGAAATACAAGCTCTTGAACTGGTGTTGTGGTGCTTCCACTGCAACACCCTGCAACACAACCCAGCTCTCAACATAAACTACATTGTAGCTGAAGAAGGATGCTTGGCCTCAAGCCTAAATGTGGAAAAATGAAGTACAATGCTCCTCCAAGAGGCCTCTCAAGGTAGGAGAAGGAATTCCTAAACAGGAATGCCTTGTGCTAAACAACACTGCAACTTTGTTAAAAAGAAAGAGGATGAAAAACAATCATATAGACCATAAAAATCAATAATCATCAAGCTCACCTCAAATGGCTACCATCCCCTTCCTTATAAGCTATGTGAGCCTCCTCACCTTGGGTCCCATCCATTAGGGTTTCCACATGCACATGATCAATCTCCCTCCAAAACTGCATTGTGTCTCCATGAAGGCCACTCCTCCAAAATCACACTGTTTGATTTGGTCAAGGTTGACCTCTTCAACCTGCTTCATCCCCTTTCACACCCAAGTGTCTTCAAGCTAGCTCCCATATGTTTGTTTAAGTTGATCCTTGTTCTCATTGAGTTATTTTCATTGATGATCCACTCCTCTTCATGCATGTTGTTGACTTGGTCAAACTTGACTTTGTCCACAAGAAAAATTCCCTTTTCACACATCAGGGTGTGAAATCCAACTACTACAATGATCCCCTTTCGTACCAAGAGGTTTTTTAAGATGATTTAAGTTAAGTATGGGTTTCCTCCCCCATTTATTCATATAATAGGTGCAAAAATCAAAATTCAATATTCCTATTAGCTGCATGCTAATGTAGGAATATTACAAATGATGAATAGGATGATATGTGACAATGGAAATGGTAGATGAGATGAGGTGGTGATGTAGATGGGAAGACATGTGCTTGCATTCTCTATTTTTGCGAGGCCAATTCTTATGGATGCTTCCTTTATGAAAGGAAGAAATGAATTCATCCTCTATTGGATTCAGCTAACAACATTTGTGAATGTAGGAGGGGAAGGCATCATAGTTACTGCATTTTTTTACATGAACCATTATGATTATGACCTAGAGTAGCATGAAAATGGAGGGTATATGGAAAACTAGATATATGAAATATGTGGTGGTTAATCATCAAAGCTTTCTTAAGTCTCCAATAAATTAAAGCATCTTAAGCCACCTCTACCTCAAGTTTTACCCTTGTTGTTGATGTCCTTGGTGCTACAAGGAGAAGTAAATGATGGAATGGCTCGAGATTTTGTGATTGCTAATATGATCTGCTGAAGAAGGAAAAAGGTCTCAGTGTCCACATTATCTTGAAAATGTTGATGCATGTGTGATTTCATATAGCTTTCTGAAAAAAACACAAGCACCATCATCAATATTTCTTTTCATGCAAATCTTATCGAAATAAAGGAAATAGGTTAAATAATGAACACTTACCTGATCATGCTCCAAGCCGAACAATTGTGAAAAATCATAGTGAGAACCATGAGTAAGCATAGGCTGAAAATATGAATCAAAGCTGACAATTCTCATCATTTTTTCCTAACATGTCTCCCCCCCATGCCTATTGTTATTTCCTAAATCCACCTTAGGCTGAAGGAAGGCAGAGTTCAGGGTAACATCATACCACGCTCAGTCTGGTAGCTAGCCCTACCAGAACAAGAGAGGGCTCTCTCCAGGTCAAACTCAGTTAAAATAACCAATAGGGTCTGAGATGACTGAAATGAATGCTAATTTTAGGCTAGGTATATGAATCAAGGAGTCTGATTTAGTTTTTAGGGTTTTTTGTTGGAGAAAAGGGAAAGGCAATTTTGGGCTTGGGGATGACGCCAAATTATTGCAGAGTTCAAGTTGGGGCAGAGAAGGCAATGACTTTGATGTATTAGATTCAATGAAGGGATGGAAAAGAATGCAGAGGAGCTGAAGAGGGCAAGAGGGTGCAAGGATCCTCTTCAAATGAACGAAAACATATAAAACTAAACAAAAGTTTAAGGCAGAGCACCATAATGAATTCTACCTTAGTTACTCATTTGTTTAATCTCAGAGGAAAAGAGAAGGGAAATGGAATACATATAACATTAATGAAACTTACAGATACATGGTGAAAAAAATCATCAAAACTCAGAGCCACAAGGATTCCAACAAGTGCTGCAAAACCCTGGTCTTTCCTTTTCCAAAAATGCAGAAGTGTATGTACAATGAAGTGCCAAACTATTTCCAAGAGTCCAACCATGAAGATGTCTCAGAAAATAAAATATATAGAAAATTATAACCCCTTCCCATGCCTCTAGGGGTCGATCTCATCCTTCTAGGAGCTATTTCAACCAATTCTAAACAAGGAACTGAAATCTAGGCAATCAAACAACTTGCCTCTATATGGAAGGAAACTGATTCATTCATTTAATTTTCATTTTTTAGTGAATGAATCCTCTAAAACAAGTAAATATGAGCCAAAATTACATCATAGTCATCAAATTACATTAGGATAGATCAAGAATTACATAAAAAAGTGAAACTAGTCAAAACTGGGCGAATTTCTGAGCTGAAGAGTCAAAATGAGGCCAAATTTCTCTATGCGCCGCGCCCAAAAACTCAATGCGTCACGCCACTTTGAGCATGTTTTTGAGGCACTTCCTGAAGTCCAAATTGAGCTCATGATAGCTCGTTGGAAAGCCTTGTTTGTCTACTATCCAACCCAAGTGTAATGTATGGATTTGGATGTCATTTTCCCCTCCAAAACTTCAATCTCCCAAGACTGGTTCCTACTGGTGAAAAAAGTGGCAGAAAGGCCATTTTCAAGGTGTTTTTGGCCCTTTATACCACCCAGAACTTGATGAAATCCTTAGGAAATTCTTGAGCATGCATAAATTTCCATAAAAAATCCAAAAATGTAAAGCTTTCCTCCAGAAGATCTCTCAAACGTAAGTGCGCGCGAGGTTGCGCGACGCGTCGGGCAGGAAAATCTGTTTTGTGACCAAAAAAACAAAATTGACAAAATTTTCTCCAAATTTGCTGCAATTTGGACTGAAGGTCCTCCATCACATGTCATGCTCATCCAATGAATCTTCAGCCAAGATTATTTCTTTTCATGCCTCCTCGATGCCTTCTTCATCTATGTTGCCTGAGGTGAAAATGAAGAGCTTGGTGTCTTTGTCTTAGTTCTCCAAATGTGTCAAAGTCAAATGAGGGATTGTGGGAAGAATGGTCAGTGAGAATGATGGAGTTTTTTCGAGTGAATTTAAAGTGTAATACAATCACTTGATTGTATGGGGATTTATGAATCTAGGAATATTTGCAAATGATATGGGAGAGTATGGGGAATAGTAGGGTTTAGGAATAGGGAAAATGGGACAAGTGATATGAAAATGTAAGGGAATCAAGGATTGACAATAATGATAGGATTATGAAGGGGAAAGGGATCACAATTGGGACATGGAAAATTAGCACCAAAAATACAATTTCAACACACCAATTTCAAACCCTTGGAGCAGCCTTTGTCAAGAAGATGGAGTTTATGTTTACACCATTCAAATTTTCCAACCAACCTTCGAAATCACACCAAACATTGGAAAATGGCAATGAAAAATCTCATAAACTTACTTGAAACATAGAAAATTGAGTCAATTTGAGTTCTTATGAAGAAATGAGAAAAAATCGTGTTATCTGCCCTGTGCGCCGTGCAGGCTGCCCAATGCGCCGCGCGTGCCATGTGCGCCGTGCCTGTGTAATTTTTACACTGCACAGGCCGGCTCAATGTGCCGCGCCTGCCCAGTGCACCACGCCAGTTGCCCAATGCACCACGCAGCTCACTTTCACCATAGTTTGGCTTTCACACTCTAACTTTTCCCTCCATGATTTTCTTCGGCTTCTTTGATGACTCTTGCAGGAAAATGGAGCTTCAACTTGGAAAGACCAATGCGTTTTGATTTTTTATTTTGACAAACCCACTTCCTAGTGTTGCAGAACTTTGGCACTTTCACACAACTCTGTTTTGCTTGTTTCCTCTGATCTTGGAGCTAAATGATGAGCTTTCGCACACTAAACCACCATAAATTCTAAGAAAGACTCTTCACTTGCTTGCACACCACAGATTTGAGCATCTAAGAGAAATTACCTTCAAAACCCTAGGAGAGGGAAATGAACCTTACCTAGGCACAACTAAAGCATGAAAAAGGTGTAAAATGACCCAGTGGAACTTGACATGATGATGAAAACCCTCTGAATGGTGACATGAACCGAAATTTGGAAAACTTTGACAAGAGTAAAAGCAAACCCTAGGCCTAATACCTAGTGACAAAATTTTACTTGAAGACTCACTAAAATGACAAAATTTGACCTTGACACCTTAAAATCAGTTTGTAAGAGAATGTTTGATCACTGGAGGAAGGCTGCAAAGAATGACACTAACATTGGCTCCAATGGGGATGGTAGCTCCTTGGAGGTGTCAAGGACTGCAGATCTTTGGGAGAGTAGACAGTGCCTTCATCCATTGGGCAATGGAGTCAAAACGTGAAAACTGACATTATGCAGATTGACTCTGACTCAAGGCTAAAAAGGAAAAACCATAATAAACCAAACATGACTAAAACATAACTAACAAACTGGAAAAATGCTCATAATTGAGCTTATTCATCAAACCTACTCTAATTTTTCTTTTCACCACCCAATCAAGTGAAATGGAACAACCAATGCAACCATGTAAGCATCCTGGCTGCTATTTGATTTCTTCCTAAATACTTTCTGATGCGCAGGAAAAGGGAAGAATCGAAAGGCAACTCCCATGGAAACTCGAAATCAAGTTGACTGCTGATAAACTTGCAAAACATGAATTGACTGGATGAATTTAAGAAAAATGAGAAAGGATCTTCATAAACATAGCTATTAATTTCCATTAACACATTACTGCTTTGGTCAAGGTAATCTTCATAGCTGGATATTAATATTTTCCTCACATCTGTGCTGTCTTTCTTTGGTGATTGCAGCAAGCTGTCAAAAGGATCCTGAAATTCGTGAATAACCAAACTCTGTTGCTGATTCCAAACAGAACAAAAGTCTCCTTTATCAATCTCCTCATATGACTGCAAATCTTGACATGGGCTTTGTAATGAAAACTCTATTAAACAAGACAATGAAGGCGACCTTTGAATAAGATTATCATCAACATTCTTTTCTGGCATATGATTAGCTAATGGAGGGGAACTTTTACAGCAAACATCATCCAACACACGAGCAATAGGATCATCAAAAAATTGAGAAGACTGCTGGGATGTATCCATTGAAACTGTATGGCATCCTACTCGCCATTCATCTTTTTCTTGAGAGATATTACGAAGATTCTACTTTATAAACTGAAATGCTTCGAAACAAAAGGGTACAGAATCCTCTTGCATCATTAAATCATGTATTTCATCTTCCACACCTTCATCTGTAATTTGACCTTCAATTGCATTTGGTGGCTGCAAATCTGGTGCTAGGGAGAATTTTGTATCAAAAATGATTTCATTAGTCGTTTCAAGGGAAGATTTCTCATCAAAAACTTGCTCAAGAATTTCACTATCTGTCTCATCCTCCACATTAAAATTGAGAGATTGTTGATTTTCTATAGGCTACTCATTTGAAGATTTACCATGTAATTTACCCTTCAAAAACTGAAATGATTCAAAACAGAAAGGTATGGAGTCACCTTGTAGCATTAAATCATATGTGTCAACTTCCATGTTTTCATCTGCAACTTGACAATCAATGGCACTTGGGGATTGCAAATATGAATGTGAGAAGTCTTGAGCAAGGTTTTCATTGCCCTCAAGATGATCCAAATCAAGACTTTTTGACAGTTTATTTCTGATTGTATGGAAGTTATCTCTGATGAACTGAAATGAATCAAAACAAAAAGGAAAATATCCTTCACTTACTTCAAAATTTGATGCACTTTCCTCATCATTTTCATAGCTAATATGCATCAGTTGATCACTGTACTCAAGCTGCTGAAAGTGAACTTCCTCCTCGCACAAACTAGCTGCTAATTTGTCTGCAAGATTAGCTTCTGTTTGGAGAACATAATCATCATCATACCGATCAAACTGAGGCAAATCATCAGTATAAAACACATCATCAAGCATACATGTCATATCAACAGCTCTCTCTTCTTCAAGATGATCTATAAAGCAATCACTATGACAACTGGGATAAGAAACAAAATGTTTTGGATCATCAACTTGTTCTTCTTCAATCCGCAAGTCATGGGTTTGAATGCTATACTCATTCCTTGTGGTGTTCTTTTGCATCATCTCTTCTACTGCACTTACCAACATGTCAAGCTTTACCTCTAGAGGTATTGATTTCTCCAGATCCATGTTTTTCATCTCTTCTTCCTTCAACCTTGCCCTTCGGATCAGCAAATGATCCTCTACATTCACTGCACTATTCTGCATCTCGTGAAGTGTTGCAAGATTCCTTTCTCTCAACTGAAACTCCATTTCTGGATCAAAGTCAGACGGGAAGTTCAAAAGAGCAGATCTAGGAGAAGGTCTTATATCAGCTGGCATTGAAAAATAGACTTGATTAAATCTAGCAGAAAACAGTTGTACTGTCTCCCCTGGCAGTCTTTTGAGCTAGTTATACTCTTCTATAATCACGAAAAGGTTCTGTATGATCACCCACCTGTCAAGGAAAACTTCGATGAACTGCTGGAAATTTGGGATGCTCGCATCAGGCAGGGCTTTAAACCAACTCTTGACTTTGTCTTGCAAAGAAAGAGCAAAAAGCCTAATACTAACATCTTCGTCATCAACTTCAAAAAGGTCTAGAAAAGTCTCAACATTCTGCACATGTTGCTCAGCGTTGACGTTGTTACATTCACCATCAAATCTTGGTAGATATAGGTCATAATTTTTAAGGAAAGCATGAAGAACAGAAGGTAAAACAAGAGGTTTACACCTATCTGGGACTATAAAAGGTGTAGGAGTATATACAAGAGCTACGGGATCAGTTTTTTTTCCTTTAGGCTCATCACTCTGAAGAGATTCATCATAAGATGTGGGAAAAGTAAGGAGGCCAGGATCAAAGGGAAACTCAGTATTTACACTCTTTGAATAGGTCGAGCGAAGATTTTGATCACCTTTCTCATACAACAAATTCTGAAAAACTTTCAGGACAGCTTCAAGAACAACAAATAAATAGTTTACAAGAAAGCATACTAGATCCTGAATACCATTCCATTTTTGATACCTGAACTTTGTGTAAGATCCTTTCATTTTCTCAGAGAAAGAGTTAGTCCTCTAGTGGAGTCTTTACATTGAGTTGGAGTCACCAGGTGAATGATTTCAGCCTTCTTATGTCTGATCGTTGTCCACCATCAACTATCAGATCTAAACTTGATACATGTACTGGGGAAAGACAATCTATAAGTCAAGTGTCACATTCACAAGATAGACTGGATATTGACTGAAGAAATGTTTATCTACTTCTGCTAATGCAAAGAAAGAGCGTTTCGAAGGCTACTTGGCTTAACTTCAGGCTCCATTTGTAGCTTATAAAACAATTAATTTTTGGCAATATGATGCAGAAGTGTTATCCTTGATGGCAACCCACTTGATGAAGATGATGGAAACCTACTTGTTGAAGTTGTCCTTGATGGAAATCTACTCGATGAGTTGCCTATGATAAGCAACCTATGTGCTAAAGATGTAAGAATGATGTATCTTCAGATCAGTTCAGATGTGGCAGAGAAAATAATTCCAGTAAGTGCCAGAAAAATGATAAATATAATATGTCACAATGTATACGCTACTTTTGTGAAGGCAACCCGCGTATATACTCTACTTTTGTGAAGGGAACCCGCGTATACATTCAGGGTTAGCATATACGCATCTTTTATGAGGCTAAGTTGCGTATACACGCAGAAAAGAACGCTAAAAGTCGCGTATGCCCTTTTGCACTCTAAAAGTATGATACCAAGGGTCTTTACCATGGTATTGACCCATTGTATTGAGTTTTGGATTATCTATTTGATCCCGTCTAGGAATACCATTGGAAATAATGTGGTTTTGGCTCATGGTATTGAAAAAGGGTAAACCTATATAAGGAGAAGAAAATCATTGTGCAAAGCGTGTGCATGAGTCTGGGTTTGAATGAGTACTTCATTATGAAGTATATATGTATGAAAATGGTAACAGTTTGATGATCTGAATCTGTGATGCACCTATGAAGAAAATGATGAAGAAGTGAATCTAGATCTGAAATGTATTTGTATCTTCTATATTTTTTTATGGAATGTTCTGATCTGAGATGAGGCGAACATGTTTCTGAAGTAAAGGGTAATATCTGAGCTATGCATATGTTCTGAAGAATTGCGCTGAAATGTCTGAAGAAGTATACGCTTGTTCGTTTCCGTAAAAGCGCGTGTATACGCGGATCTGATGAAGGAAAAGCGTGTATGTCTAGTTAGGGTTTTCTAAAGTATGTGCAGAGGTATACGCGGGTTTATATGCATGAAGGCGCGTATGTACGCAGGATCAGTGAAAGGAAAGCGCATATGATAAACTAGGGTTTGCTGAAGTTGTGAGATGTCTAATCTGTTCTGCTGTCTTGTTGATATATGTTTCTGATGTGTACTGCTATCTGTCAATGTTGATCTGGGTAGTTCGAATATTGATTATGCTGCTATAGAGCAAGTTGTTGAATTGATGAATGTTTCGTGAGCTTAATTGTGTGGGTTGGATCCAGTGTGAAAATTGATGAAACGTGGTCTATAGAGGTGCTGAGGGTTGTAGCTCCCTTCCAGGTGAGGCTGGTAAATGAGAGCAGGGGGTCGTAGCTCCCTTCCAGGAGAGACTGGTAAACGAGCGCAGGTGGGTGCCTGCGTGCTGGTATGAGTCTACACCAGTACATTGTTGTAAGATGTTTTCTCTATAATAAAATATTGAAGGCTGAGACAACGACAGCGGTGGTTTTCTCTCGACTTGGGTTTCCACCTAAAAATACTGGTGTTCATGTTGGTTGCTTATGTGTGATGATTTATTCTGTTCTTACTGCACATGTTTACTGTTTATTGAACATCTAATGAATGAATGATGGAATGATATAAGTGAATAATTAATGGCATAATTAGATCTCTGTGTATACGCGAGTCTTATGAAGGATATCCGTGTGTATATGCAAGTTGGCTTCAGCAAAGTATCGTATGGGTTTTAGAGAGTGGAAAAGTAAAAATACTTGAGTATGCCCAAAATACTCTATCTACCCCCCCTCTTAGTATTTTTCCCAACAATTGAATCGAGAAGGTCCTTCGAAGAAGCTTGATTGCATAGGAGAATAGGTCATGATGCAAAGTCATGAAGGAGCATGTCTGTGAAGGCCACTTATTCAATGGAGATAACTGGCTATTCCTGTGGAAGATACTAACAAAAGGACATTCACAAAGTCTCAGTGTGGCATGGGCAATCGTGGAAGAAGGTTATCAGTATCCGGCAAGTATTCCTACTGATGCAACAGAAAGGAAGAAATATGAAATCAATGCCAAAGCAGTGAATGTCTTATTAGGAAGCATGTCTGAACCAGAATTTGCTAAAGTGATGCAGCTAAGTTCAGCAAAGGAAATATGGGACAAAATCATTCTGAGCTATGAAGGAGATACAAAGGTAAAAAGTGCAAAACTCCAAACTCTCAGAATTGAATATGAAAATTTAAATATGCATAGTGATGAGAGTATTGCCAGTTTCTTTTTACGCCTAGATGATATTGTAAATCGTATGAGAAGTTTTGGTGAATCCATAACCGATACTACTCTGGTGGAAAAAGTCTTAAGATCTTTGACTTCAAAATTTGAGTCGAAAGTATCTGCTATTGAAGAAAGGCAAGATCTGCAAACTCTTACCATTGTTTAAATACATGGTATTTTGACTGCTTATGAAATGAGACAAGGAGGTCCCTCTCAAATCAAAGAAGTTGATTTTAAGGCATGTGCAAAAGGAAAAGAAAAGGAAGATGTCAAGGAATCAGATTATATATCAGAAGAAGAAGAAGCAAATTTTGTGAGAAAAATCCAACTAGGAATTGGAAGATTCAAAGGTAAGCTCCCCTTCAAGTGTTTTTATTGTGGAAGAGTTGGTGATTATGCTGCTAAATGTCCTTATAGAGAAAACCATGATAAAGGGAAACAAATTGAAAAAGGAAAGAGTTATTATACAAATGAAGTACCTAATGAGGATGAAGAATATTCTGACAAAGATCTGCTAGTGCTCATGGCAAAGAAGCAAAATAATAAGGCTACTCAAAAGGAGACATCTCAGAAGACATGTACGACAAAAGATGAAGAAGATAAAACAGGTACTGATTGTTGTTCTTGTCATTCACTTTCTTGTGCAAGAAATGGTGAAGATAGTGAACGTAATAGTATAAGTCTAGAAGAAAATCTCAAGGTCAATAATGAAAGCAATAATTGGAATCAATTTCATAAGAGAGAATCTGTCTACAAAGATATGATCTCTAGAATGAATGAACAGAAAGAAAGACTGAATGGACAGATAGACAAGTATCAAAAGTTGTATGTTGTTGCAACCAATCAAAGTGAAAGACTTGAAGCAGAAATCATCTCTCTCAAAGAAGATCTGGAAAAATCAAATAAGAAGAATGAAGAACCCCTATCATTTGAAAAGGAAGGACTTGAAGTAGAAATCATCTCTCTCAAAGAAGATCTGGAAAAATCAAATAAGAAGAATGAATAACTGCTACAAACATGTGAAGAACAAGAAAATTGGTTGAAGGAAGAAATTTTAAAATTGAATGATCAAATTGAAGAAGGAAAAATGGTTGAAGAAAGTATGAAGAGGCAATGCCAAAAAATTGGAAGCTGAGGTAAACATTATCACAGGTAAATTAGAAGAAAAAGATAAACTCTTGATATTTCAAGATAGTACTAAGATTCTGGACAATATTCTTAGTAATCAAAGATCTCTTGCTATTAAAATTGGTCTTGGTTTTCATGAAACTGTTAAAGGAGAATCTAGTTCACAAGGAAGTGCTAAAGATTCAAAAGATGTCAATACAAAATCTGAAGTGTTGAAAGAAGCAAAGGGTCAACCGAAAATCATGAACTCTCAAAAGAAACAATTCCCTCCTAACTATAGAAGCATCAATAATGTTGAATGCTTTAATTGTCATAATTATGGGCATGTTGTAGCAAATTGCAGAAGCAGATTGTTTCAGTCACAAACAAGCAGATTCTACACAGATAGGTACTCTGGTTTCTTTAAGGGATATTGTTTTTCATGCAGCAGGTTTGGTCATAAAGCAGCTGATTGCAATAGAGGAAAGAATAGAAGAACACAGTATGATTCTTATGCTTAATTTTCTGGTCATGCAAGATGTAATGCCTGTAACAAATATGGACATGTGGAAAAAGAATGCAGGATGAATAGATCTAAGAAATTGGACAATTTCCAGCCCACAATAAGAAGTTTCAAGCAAAGCTGGAGAAAGAAGGAGGACCGGTCAGAAACGTAGGGAATACTGACCCTACAGTAGTCATCCGCTTCTAAAGCTTACTTCTCTTAATGACTGCAAGAAGTGATGTGAGATACATTATAAGGATTAGTAATTTATCGTCACAGCGGGAGCAATGTATGATGATTCTCATGGTTGTTTTGGTTATTTTGGCTATATTTATTTCTGACAGTGCATCTGGTGTGAAGAAAAGATAGGAACAGAAGGTTCAAATTCAGGGGGAGATGAAGGGGTGAAATTTTTTATATTTCACTTTCCATACACGGGTTCGATGAAACAAAGTTGCGTATACACGCGAGTTCCAGTAGACACAGTCACATATGCATTGATGATAAGAGAATTGATATGACAGCTGAAGATCAGGAGCAGAGGTTCAGGGGGAGCATCAGTCTGACTATTAATGATTGTATTATTGACACTGTATCTGGCTATTTCTCAGTTCTAAATGATGATGACATGATACATGGTTTCTTATGATGAGATTATGGATGAGCCCGGATTGCATATTTGCTGAAGAGTATTCTTTGCTTTCACACATGGATGAGATGGAAGTCTTATGATTCAGAGATATGGACAGATCATGCAGGGATTGTTGCTGATGGCTTGTTTTTTAATGTGTTCAGGTTGCACAAGCTAAGGAGGAGCCTTGGTCATATGAAAAGGATGTTTGGATGCAAATTTTCAGGGGGAGCATTAGTCTTGTTGAGTATAATGCATTGTTGGCATTATGATGGTTCTGAAATATGATCTCTTTCTCGAGGTGTTTTTGGTATTTGTTACAAAAAGTCATATTTGTAATTTGATGAAAAGGTCATGTTGAGACCTATGATGTAAATTGTAATATTCAGTCATGTAAGGACTTGTTCAATTTGTAAACCCACTTGGTTGGGTAATTGAGTCAAAATGTGTAAACCCTCTTGGTTGGGTACTTGAGTCTCATATGTAAATCCACTTGGTTGGATCTTTGATTTAAGTATGAGTCCTTGGTGATAGGAAGGTCATAGAGTCATGTACTTCATTGTAAAATATGTTTGAAGATTCAGCATGAACACAGGGGGAGCATGGTCGATTCAGTGTACATCAGATCTACAGCGCTCTTCTTTCTACATGAGAAAAAAAAAAAAAAAAACCTTGTGTTGGTTTTGGTCCGCCCTTTGCCCTTGATGTCAAAGGGGGAGAGTGACATGGTGTTTGAATAAGGGGAGAATATCATTATGCTTAATGTATACATCTTTTGTGGTGATCAAACACCATCGTGGTTGCCATCAAGTCCAAAGGGTGAGATTGTTGGCAATATGATGCAGAAGTGTTGTCCTTGATGGCAACCCACTTGATGAAGATGATGGCAACCTACTTGATGAATTTGTCCTTGATGGAAATCTACTCGATGAGTTGCCTATGATAAGAAACCTATGTGCTAAAGATGTAAGAATGATGTATCTTCAGATCAGTTCAGATTTGGCAGAGAAAAGAATTCCAGTAAGTGTCACAAAAATGATAAATATAATATGTCACAATGTATACGCTACTTTTGTGAAGGCAACCCACGTATATACTCTACTTTTATGAAGGGAACCCACGTATACATTCAGGGTTAGCATATACGCAGCTTTTATGAGGCTAAGTTGCGTATACACGTGGAAACGAACGCTAAAAGTCGCTTATGCCCTTTTGCGCTCTAAAAGTATGATACCAAGGGGCTTTACCATGGTATTGACCCATTGTATTGAGCGCTGGATTATCTATTTGATCCCGTCTAGGAATACCATTAGAAATAATGTGGTTTTGGCTCATGGTATTGAAAAAGGGTAAACCTATATAAGGAGAATAAAATCATTGTGCAAAGTGGGTGCATGAGTCTGGGTTTGAATGAGTACTTCATTATGAAGTATATATGTATGGAAAGGGTAACAGTTTGATGATCTGAATCTATGATGCACCTATGAAGAAAATGTGAAGAAGTGAATCTAGATCTGAAATGTATTTGTATCTTCTATATCTTTTTATGGAATGTTCTGATCTAAGATGAGGTGAACATGTTTCTGAAGTAAAGGGTAATATCTGAGCTATGCATCTGTTCTGAAGAATTGCGCTGAAATGTCTGAAGAAGTATACGCTGGTTCGTTTCGGTAAAAGCACGTGTATACGCGGATCTGATGAAGGAAAAGCGCGTATGTCCAGTTAGGGTTCTCTGAAGTATGTGCAGAGGTATACGTAGGTTTATATGCATGAAGGCACGCATATACGCAGGATCAGTGAAAGGAAAGCGCGTATGATAAACTAGGGTTTGCTGAAGTTGTGAGACGTCTGATCTGTTCTGCTGTCTTGCTGATATCTGTTTCTAATGTGTGCTGCTATCTGTCAATGTTGATCTGGGTAGTTCGAATATTGATTATGCTGCTATAGAGCAAGTTGTTGAATTAATGAATGTTCCTTGAGCTTAATTGTGTGGGTTGGATCCAGTGTGAAAATTGATGAAACGTGGTCCATAAAGGTGCTGAGGGTTGTAGCCTTTAGTCAGGGGGTTGTAGCTCCCTTCCAGGTGAGGGTGGTAAATGAGAGCAGGGGGTCGTAGCTCCCTTCTAGGAGAGACTGGTAAACAAGCGCAGGTGGGTGCCTGCATGCTGGTATGAGTCTGCACCAGCACATTGTTGTAAGATGTTTTCTCTATAATAAAATATTGAAGGCTGAGACAACGGGAGCGGTGGTTTTCTCTCGACTTGGGTTTCCACCTAAAATCCTGGTGTTCATGTGTGTTGCTTATGTGTGATGATTTATTCTGTTCTTACTGCACTTGTTTACTGTTTATTGAACATCTGATAAATAAATGATGGAATTATATAAGTGAATAATTAATGGCATAATTAGATCTCTGTGTATACGCGAGTTTTATGAAGGGTATCCGCGTATATACGTGAGACTGTGTCAGGAAAGTAGCGTATGGTTTTTAGAGCATGAAAAAGTAAAAATATTTGAGTATGCCCAAAATACTGATTCACCCCCCCCTCTCAGTATTTTTCCCAATAATTGGAATCAGAGCAGGTCCTTTTGAAGAAGCTTGATTGCTTGAAGGAGATCCGTCGCAATGGGAAGTCATGAAGGAGTTATGTCTATAAGGCCTCCTCTATTAATTGGAGATAATCTGCTATTCTAGAAGATACGAACAAAAGCATATCTGCAAAGTCTTGGTGCAGAAATATGGGAAATCCTGGAAGAAGGTTATCAGTATCCGGCAAGTATTCCTACTGATGCAACAGAAAGGAAGAAATATGAAATCAATGCCAAAGCAGTGAATGTCTTATTAGGAAGCATGTCTGAACCAGAATTTGCTAAAGTGATGCAGCTAAGTTTAGCAAAGGAAATATGGGACAAAATCATTCTGAGCTATGAAGGAGATACAAAGGTAAAAAGTGCAAAACTCCAAACTCTCAGAATTGAATATGAAAATTTAAAGATGCATAGTGATGAGAGTATTTCCAGTTTCTTTTTACGCCTAGATGATAATGTAAATCGTATGAGAAGTTTTGGTGAAACCATAACCGAAATTACTCTGGTGGAAAAAGTCTTAAGATCTTTGACTTCAAAATTTGAGTCGAAAGTATCTGCTATTGAAGAAAGGCAAGATCTGCAAACTCTTACCATTGCTCAAATACATCGTATTTTGACTGCTTATGAAATGAGACAAGGAGGTCCCTCTCAAATCAAAGAAGCTTCTTTTAAGGCGTGTGCAAAAGGAAAAGAAAAGGAAAATGTCAAGGAATCATATTATATATCAGAAGAAGAAGAAGCAAATTTTGTGAGAAAACTCCAACTAGGAACTGGAAGATTCAAAGGTAAGCTCCCCTTCAAGTGTTTTGATTGTGGAAGAGTTGGTCATTATGCTGCTAAATGTCCTTATAGAGAAAATCATGATAAAGGGAAACAAATTGAAAAAGGAAAGAGTTATTATACAAATGAAGTACCTAATGAGGATGAAGAAGATTCTGATAAAGATCTGCTAGTGCTCATGGCAAAGAAGAAAAAGAAGAAGGCTACTCAAAAGGAGACATCTCAGAAGACATGTACGGCAAAAGATGAAGAAGATAAAACAGGTACTGATTGTTGTTCTTGTCATTCACTTTCTTGTGCAAGCAATGGTGAAGATAGTGAACGTAACAGTATAAGTCTAGAAGCAAATCTCAAGGTCAATAATGAAAGAAATGATTGGAATCAATTTCATAAGAGAGAATCTGTCTACAAAGATATGATCTCTAGAATGAATGAACAGAAAGAAATACTGAATGGACAGAGAGACAAGTATCAAAAGTTGTATGTTGTTGCAACCAATCAAAGTGAAAGACTTGAAGCAGAAATCATCTCTCTCAAAGAAGATCTGGAAAAATCAAATAAGAAGAATGAAGAACCCCTATCATTTGAAAAGGAAGGACTTGAAGCAGAAATCATCTCTCTCAGAGAAGATCTGGAAAAATCAAACAAGAAGAATGAAGAACTGCTACAAACATGTGAAGAACAAGAAAATTGGTTGAAGGAAGAAATTTTGAAATTGAATGATCAAATTGAAGAAGGAAAAAGGGTTGAAGAAAGTATGAAGAAGCAATGCCAAAAATTGGAAGTTGAGGTAAACATTCTCACAGGTAAATTAGAAGAAAAGGATAAACTCTTGAGATTTCAAGATAGTACTAAGATTCTAGACAATATTCTTAGTAATCAAAGATCTCCTGCTATTAAACTTGGTCTTGGTTTTCATGAAACTGTTAAAGGAGAATCTAGTTCACAAGGAAGTGCTAAAGATTCAAAAGATGTCAATACAAAATCTGAAGTGTTGAAAGAATCAAAGGGTCAACCGACAATCATGAACTCTCAAAAGAAACCATTCCATCCTAACTATAGAAGCATCAATAATGTTGAATGCTTTAATTGTCATCATTATGGGCATGTTGCAGCAAATTGCAGAAGCAGATTGTTTCAGTCACAAACAAGCAGATTCTACACAGATAGGTACTCTGGTTTCTTTAAGGGATATTTTTTTTCATGCAGCAGGTTTGGTCATAAAGCAGCTGATTGCAATAGAGGAAAGAATATAAGAACACAGTATGATTCTTATGCTTACTTTTCTGGTCATGCAAGATGTTATGCCTGTAACAAATATGGACATGTGGAAAAAGAATGCAGGATGAATAGATCTGAGAAATTGGACAATTTCCAGCCCACAATAAGAAGTTTCAAGAAAAGCTGGAGAAAGAAGTAGGACCGGTCAGAAACGTAGGGAATACTGACCCTATAGAAGTCATCCGCTTCTAAAGATTACTTCTCTTAATGACTGCAAGAATTGATGTGAGATACATTATAAGGATTAGTAATTTATCGTCACAGGGGGAGCAATGTATGATGATTCTCATGGTTGTTTTGGTTATTCTGGCTATATTTATTTCTGATAGTGCATCTGGTGTGAAGAAAAGACAGGAGCAGAAGGTTCAAATTTAGGGGGAGATGAAGGGGTGAAATTTTCTATATTTCACTTTCCATACGTGGGTTAGATGAAACAAAGTCGTGTATACATGTGAGTTCCAGCAGACACAGTCGCGTATGCATTGATGATAAGAGAATTGATATGGCAGCTGAAGATTAAGAGCAGAGGTTCAGGGGGAGCATCAGTCTGACTGTTAATGATTGTATTATTGACACTATATCTGGCTATTTCTCAGTTCTAAATGATGATGACATGATACATGGTTTCTTATGATGAGATTATGGATGAGCCCGAATTGCATATTTGCTGAAGAGTATTCTTTGCTTTCACACATGGATGAGATGGAAGTCTTATGATTCAGAGATACAGACAGATCATGCAGGGATTGTTGCTTATGGCTTGTTTTTGAAGGTGTTCAGGTTGCACAAGCTAAGGAGTAGCCTTGGTCATATGAAAAGGATGTTTGGATGCAAATTTTCAGGGGGAGCATTAGTCTTGTTGAGTATAATGCATTGTTGGCATTATGATGGTTCTGAAATATGATCTCTTTCTTGAGGTATTTTTGGTATTTGTTACAAAAAGTCATATTTGTAATTTGATGAAAAGGTCATGTTGAGACCTATGATGTAAATTGTAATATTCAGGACTTGTTCAATTTGTAAACCCACTTGGTTGGGTAATTGAGTCAAAATGTGTAAACCCTCTTGGTTGGGTACTTGAGTCTCATATGTAAATCCACTTGGTTGGATCTTTGATTTAAGTATGAGTCCTTGGTGATAGGAAGGTCATAGAGTCATGTACTTCATTGTAAAATATGTTTGAAGATTTAGCATGAACTCAGGGGGAGCATGGTCACTTCAGTGTACATCAGATCTACAACGCTCTTCTTTCTACATGAGGAGAAAAACCTTGTGTTGGTTTTGGTCCGCCCTTTGCCCTTGATGTCAAAGGGGGAGAGTGACATGGTGTTTGAATAAGGGGAGAATATTATTATGTTTAATGTATACATTTGTCAGGGTGATCAAACACTTCACGTGGTTGCCATCAAGTCCAAAGGGGAGATTGTCAGCCATGATGCAGAAGTGTTATCCTTGATGGCAACCCACTTGAGAAGATATGATGGAAACCTACTTGATGAAGTTGTCCTGATGGAAATCTACTCGATGAGTTGCCTATGATAAGCAACCTATGTGCTAAAGATGTAAGAATGATGTATCTTCAGATTAGTTCAGATGTGGCAGAGAAAAGAATTCCAGTAAGTGCCAGAAAAATGATAAATATAATATGTCACAATGTATACGCTACTTTTGTGAAGGCAACCCACGTATATACTCTACTTTTGTGAAGGGAACCCGCGTATACATTCATGGTTAGCATATACGCAGCTTTTATGAGGCTAAGTTGCGTATACACGTGGAAACAAACGCTAAAAGTCGCGTATGCCCTTTTGCGCTCTAAAAGTATGATACCAAGGGGATTTACCATGGTATTGACCCATTGTATTGAGCGCTGGATTATCTATTTGATCCCGTCTAGGAATACCATTGGAAATAATGTGGTTTTGGCTCATGGTATTGAAAAAGGGTAAACCTATATTAGGAGAAGAAAATCATTGTGAAAAGTGTGTGCATGAGTCTGGGTTTGAATGAATACTTCATTATGAAGTATATATGTATGGAAATGGTAACAGTTTGATGATCTGAATCTGTGATGCACCTATGAAGAAAATGATGAAGAAGTGACTCTAGATCTGAAATGTATTTGTATCTTCTATATCTGTTTATGGAATGTTCTGATCTGAGATGAGGCGAACATGTTTCTAAAGTAAAGGGTAATATCTGAGCTATACATCTGTTCTGAAGAATTGCGCTGAAATGTCTGAAGAAGCATACGCTGGTTCGTTTCAGTAAAAGCACGTGTATACGCGGATCTGATGAAGGAAAAGCGCGTATGTCCAGTTATGGTTTTCTGAAGTATGTGCAGAGGTATACGCGGGTTTATATGCATGGAGGCGTGTATATACGTAGGATTAGTGAAAGGAAAGCACGTATGATAAACTAGGGTTTGCTGAAGTTGTGAGATGTTTGATCTGTTCTGCTGTCTTGCTGATATTTGTTTCTGATGTGTACTGCTTTCTGTCAATGTTGATCTAGGTAGTTCGAATATTGATTGTGCTGCTATAGAGCAAGTTGTTGAATTGATGAATATTCCTTGAGCTTAATTGTGTGGGTTGGATCCAGTGTGAAAATTGATGAAACATGGTCCATAGAGGTGCTGAGGGTTGTAGCCTTCAGCCAGGGGGTTGTAGCTCCCTTCCAGGTGAGGCTGGTAAACGAGAGCAGGGGGTCATAGCTCTGTTCTAGGAGAGACTGGTAAACGAGCATAGGTGGGTTCCTGCGTGCTGGTATGAGTCTGCACCAACACATTGTTGTAAGATGTTTTCTCTATAATAAAATATTGAAGGCTGAGTGACAATCTGCTAGTAGGCTTTCCCGACTTAAGCCTACCTAAAATCCTGGTGTTCATGTGTGTTGCTTATGTGTGATGATTTATTCTGTTCTTACTGCACATGTTTACTATTTATTGAACATCTGATGAATAAATGATGGAATTATATAAGTGAAGAACTAATGGCATAATTAGATCTTTGTGTATACGCGATTTTTATGAAGGGTATCTGCGTATATACGCGAGTCTGTGTCAGGAAAGTAGCATATGGGTTTTAGAGCATGAAAAAGTAAAAATTTTTTATTATGCCCAAAATACCGATTCACCCCCCCCTCTCAGTATTTTTCCCAACAATTGGTATCAGAGCAGGTCCTTCTGCAGAAGCTTGATCGCTTGAAGGAGATCCGTCGCAATGGGAAGTCATGAAGGAGTTATGTCTATAAGGCCACCTCTATTCAATGGAGATAATCTGCTATTCTGGAAGATACGAACAAAAGCATATCTGCAAAGTCTTGGTGCAGAAGTATGGGCAATCGTGGAAGAAGGTTATCAGTATCCGGCAAGTATTCCAACTGATGCAGCAAAAAGGAAGAAATATGAAGTCAATGCCAAAGCAGTCAATGTTTTGCTAGGAAGCATGTCTGAACCAGAATTTTCTAAAGTGATGCAGCTAAATTCAGCAAAAGAAATATGGGACAAAATCATTCTGAGCTATGAAGGAGATACAAAGGTAAAAAGTGCAAAACTCCAAACTCTCATAATTGAATATGAAAATTTAAGGATGCATAGTGATGAGAGTATTGCCAGTTTCCTTTTACGTCTAGATGATATTGTAAATCGTATGAGAAGTTTGGGTGAATCCATAACCGATACTACTTTGGTGGAAAAAGTCTTAAGATCTTTGACTTCAAGATTTGAATCTAAAGTATCAGCTATTGAAGAAAGGCAAGATCTGCAAACTCTTACTATTGTTCAATTACATGGTATCTTGACTGCTTATGAAATGAGACAAGGAGGTCCCTCTCAAATCAAAGAAGCTGCTTTTAAGGCATGTGCAAAAGGAAAAGAAAAGGAAGATGTCAAGGAATCAAATTATATATCAGAAGAAGAAGAAGCAAATTTTGTGAGAAGACTCCAACTAGGAACTGGAAGATTCAAAGGTAAGCTTCCCTTCAAGTGTTTTGCTTGTGGAAGAGTTGGTCATTATGCTGCTAAATGTCCTTATGAAGAAAATCATGATCAAGGGAAACAATTTGAAAAGAGAAAGAGTTACTATACAAATGAAGTATCTGATGAGGAAGAAGAAGATTCTGACCAAGATTTGCAAGTGCTAATGGCAAAGAAGCAAAAGAAGAAGACTACTCAAAGAAAGAAGGTATCTTAGAAAACATGCACAGAAGATGAAACATGTATTAATCCTTGTTCTTGTTATTTATTTCCTGATGCAAGCAATGATGAATATAGTGAAAATGATAGTGAATGCAACAGTGTGGGTCTAGAAGCTAATCTCAAGATCAATGATGAAGATTCATTTGAAAGGAAGGAATCTATCTATGATGAGATGATCTCTCAAATGAAAGAACAAATAGAAATGCTGAATGGACAGGTAGACAAGTATCAAAGGTTGCATGCTTATGCATCCAATCGAATGAAAAGACTAGAAGCAGAAATAAACGATCTAAATGCAGATCTCGAAACATCAAAAGTGAAGAATGAAGAACTTCTACAATCATTTGAAAAGGAAGGACTTGAAGCACAAATCATCTCTCTTAAAGCTGATCTGGAAAAATCAAACAAGAAGAATGCAGGACTTGAGGCAGAAAACATCTCTCTGAAATCAGATCTGGAAAAATCAAATAAGAAGAATGAAGAGCTGCTACAAACATGTGAAGAACACGAAAATTGGTTGAAGGAAGAAATTTTAAAATTGAATGATCAAATTGAAGAAGGAAAAAGGGTTGAAGAAAGTATGAAGAAGCAATGCAAAAAATTGGAAGTTGAGGTAAACATTCTCACAGGTAAATTAGAAGAAAAGGATAAACTCTTGAGATTTCAAGATAATACTAAGATTCTGGACAATATTCTTAGTAATCAAAGATCTCCTGCTACTAAACTTGGTCTTGGTTTTCATGAAACTGTTAAAGGGGAATCTAGTTCACAAGGAAGTGCTAAAGATTCAAAGGATGTCAATACAAAATCTGAAGTGTTGAAAGAAGCAAAGGGTCAACCGACAATCATGAACTCTCAAAAGAAACCATTCCCTCCTAAGTATAGAAGCATCAATAATGTTGAATGCTTTAATTTTCATAATTATGGGCATGTTGCAGCAAATTGCAGAAGCAGATTGTTTCAGTCACAGACAAGCAGATTCTACACAGATAGGTACTCTGGTTTCTTTAAGCGATATTGTTTTTCATGCAGCAGGTTTGGTCATAAAGCAGTTGATTGCAATAGAGGAAAGAATAGAAGAATACAGTATGATTCTTATGCTTACTTTTCTGGTCATGAAAGATGTTATGCCTGTAACAAATATGGACATGTGGAAAAAGAATGCAGGATGAATAGATCTGAGAAATTGGAAAATTTCCATCCCACAATAAGAAGTTTCAAGCAAAGATGGAGAAAGGAGGACCGGTCAGAAACATAGGGAATACTGACCCTACAGCAGTCATCTGCTTCTAAAGCTTACTTCTATCAATGACTGCAAGAAGTGATGTGAGATACATTATAAGGATTAGTAATGTATCGTCATAGTGGGAGCAATGTATGATGATTCTCATGGTTGTTTTGGTTATTCTGGCTATATTTATTTCTGATAGTGCATCTAGTGTGAAGAAAAGACAGGAACAGAAGGTTCAAATTCAGGGGGAGATGAAGGGGTGAAATTTTCTATATTTCACTTTCCATACGCGGGTTAGATAAAACAAAGTCGCGTATACATGCGAGTTCCAGCAGACACAGTCGCGTATGCATTGATGATAAGAGAATTGATATGACAGCTGAAGATCAGGAGCAGAGGTTCAGGGGGGGCATCAGTCTGACTATTAATTATTGTATTATTGAGACTATATCTGGCTATTTCTCAGTTCTAAATGATGATGACATGATACATGGTTTCTTATGATGAGATTATGGATGAGCCCGGATTGCATATTTGCTGAAGAGTATTCTTTTGGATATGATGGAAGTCTTATGATTCGGATATCCGGACAGATCATGCAGAGATTGTTGCTGATGACTTGCTGTTAAAAGTATTCAGATTGCACAAGCTAAGGAGGAGCCTTGGACATATGGAAAGGATGTTTGGATGCACATTTTCAGGGGGAGCACTAGTCTTGCTGAGTATAATGCATTGTTGGCATTATGATGGTTCTGAAATATGATCTCTCTCTTGAGGTCTTTCTGGTATTGGTAATAAAAAGTCATACTTGTAATTTGATAAAAAGGTCTTGTTGAGACCCATGAAGTAAAATTGTAATATTCAGTCATGTAAGGACTTGTCAAAATTTGTAAACCCACTTGGTTGGGTAGCTGAGTCAAATTTGTAAGCCCACTTGTTTGGGTAGTTGAGTTGAGATGTGTAAACCCACTTGGTTGGGTATTTGAGTCTCATATGTAAATCCACTTGGATGGATCTTTGATGTAAGTATGAGTCATTGGTGATAGGAAGGTCATAGATTCAAGTACTTCATTGTAAAATATGTTTGAAGATTCAACATGAACTCAGGGGGAGCATGGTCACTTCAGTGCACATCAGATCTGCAGAACGCTTCTTTCTTCGTGAGGGGAAAAAACCTTGTGTTGGTTTTGGTATGCCCTTTGCCCTTGATGTCAAAGGGGGAGAGTGACATGGTGTTTGAATAATGGGAGAATATCATTATGCTTAATGTATATATCTGTTGTGATGATCAAACACCATCGTGGTTGCCATCAATTCCAAAGGGGGAGATTGTTGGCAATATGATGCTGAGTGTTGTCCTTGATGGCAACCCACTTGATGAAGATGATGGAAACCTACTTGATGAAGTTGTCCCTGATGGAAATCTACCGATGAGTCAAGCCACATAAGCACCCTATGTGCTAAAGATGTAAGAATTAGATCTCTTCAGATCGGGTCGATGTTGAGACCAGAATTCCAAAGTAGTGCCGTAAAATGATAAATATAATATTTCACAATGTATACGCCATTTTGATGAAGGCAACCCGTGATATACTCTACTTTTGTGAAGGGAACCCGATATTATCCAGGGTTAGCATATATGCAGCTTATGAGTTTGGCTATGCATACACGCTGAACGAACGCTTGTGCCGCAGAGGCCCTTTTATGCTTTAAAGGTGCTGATAGTCAAGGTTTTACTATGGTATTGACCAATTGTATCGGAAGTTGGATCATCTATTTGATTTCTTCTAAGAATACCATTGGAATTTTTGTGGTTTGGCTCATGGTATTGGTAAAAGGTAAACCTATATAAGGAGAAGAAAATCATTGTGCAAGAGGTGTGCATGAGTCTGGGTTTAAATGTGTACTTCATTATGAAGTATATCTGTATGGAAAGGGTAACAGTTTGCTGATCTGAATCTGTGATGCACCTATGAAGAAAATGATAAAGAAGTGAATCTAGATCTGAAATGTATTTGTATCTTCTAGATCTGTTTATGGAATGTTCTGATCTGAGATGAGGCGAACATGTTTCTGAAGTAAAGGGTAATATCTGAGCTATGCATCTGTTCTGAAGAATTGCGCTGAAATGTTTGAAGAAGTATACGCTGGTTCGTTTCGGTAAAAGTGCGTGTATACGCGGATCTGATGAAAGAAAAGCGCGTATGTCCAGTTAGGGTTTTCTGAAGTATGTGCAGAGGTATACGCGGGTTATATGTATTGTTGCCGCCAATACAAATAAAAAGGATCGCGAAAGTGAAGTCGCCAGAGATGATCTAGGTTTTATGGAAGTTATGAGATGTTCCCACTGTTTGATACGTATGACATTCATTGATGTGTACCGCTAATCTGTCAATGTTGATCCGGGTAGTTCGAATATTGAATGCTGCTTATAGAGCAAGTTGTTGAAGTGATGAATGTCTTTATTCTTTAAGCTTAATTGTGTGGGTTGGACCTTACCAACTTGATGAAACGTATGTCTCGCAAGTGGAGCTGAGGGTTGTACCTTCGGGCCAGGGTTGTGCCTTCCAGGAGGCTGGTAAATTAGAGCAAATGTATTCTCTTCCAGGAGAGGCTGGTAAACGAGTGCAGGTGGGTGCCTGCATGCTGGTATGAGTCTGCACCAGCACATAGTTGTAAGATGTTTTCTATAATAAAATATTGAAGTCTGAGCAATGGCAGCGGTGGTTTTCTCCCGACTTGGGTTTCCACCTAAAATCCTGGTGTTCATGTGTGATTCTTATGTGTGATGATTTATTTCTGTTATTACTGCACATGTCTGCTGATATATAAACATCTGATGAATGAATGATGGAATGATATAAGTGAAGAATTAATGGCATAATTAGATCTCTGTGTATACGCGAGTTTCATAAAGGGTATCCACGTATATACACGAGTCTGTATCAGGAAAGTAGCGTATGGGTTTTAGAAGTAAGAAAAAGTAAAAAGTTTGAGTATGCCCTAAATACTGATTCACCCGCCCCCCCTCTCAGTATTTTTCCCAACAATTGGTATCAGAGCAGGTCCTTCTGTAGAAGCTTGATCGCTTTAAGGAGATCCGTCGCAATGGGAAGTCATGAAGGAGTAATTTCTATAAGGCCACCTCTATTCAATGGAGATAATCTGTTATTCTGGAAGATACGAACAAAAGCATATCTGCAAAGTCTTGGTGCAGAAGTATGGGCAATCGTGGAAGAAGGTCAAGATCCCAGGCAAGTACACCTAACCGATGCAGCAGAAAGGAAGAAATATGAAGTCAATGCCAAAGCAGTCAATGTTTTGTTAGGAAGCATGTCTAAACCAGAATTTGCTAAAGTAATGCAGCTACATTCAGCAAAAGAAATATGGGACAAAATCATTCTGAGCTATGAAGGAGATACAAAGGTAAAAAGTGCAAACTCCAAACTCTTAGAATTGAATATGAAAATTTGAAGATGCATAGTGATGAGATTATTTCCCATTTCTTCTTACGTCTGGACGATATTGTAAATCGAATGAGAAATTTGGGTGAAACCATAACCGATACTACTCTAGTGGAAAAAGTATTAAGATCCTTGACTTCAAAATTTGACTCTAAAGTTTCAGCTATTGAAGAAAGGCAAGATCTGCAAAATCTTACTATTGTTCAATTACATGGTATTCTGACTGCTTTTGAAATGAGACAAGGAGGTCCTTCTCAAATCAAAGAAGCTGCTTTCAAGGTGTGTGCAAAAGGAAAAGAAAAGGAAGTTGTCAAGGAATCAAGTTATATATCAGAAGAAGAGGAAGCAAATTTTGTGAGAAAACTCCAACTAGGAACTAGAAGATTCAAAGGTAAGCTTCCCTTCAAGTGTTTTTCTTGTGGAAGAGTTGGTCATTATGCTGCTAAATGTCCTTATGAAGAAAATCATGATCAGGGGAAACAATTTGAAAAGAGAAAGAGTTACTATACAAATGAAGTATCTCATGAGGAAGAAGAAGATTCTGACCAAGATCTGCAAGTGCTAATGGAAAAGAAACAAAAGAAGAAGACTACTCAAAGAAAGAAGGTATCTCAGAAAACATGCACAGAAGATGAAACAGGTATTAATCCTTGTTCTTGTGATTTATTTTCTGATGTAAGCAATGATGAAGATAGTGAAAATGATAGTGAATGCAACAATGTGGGTCTAGAAGCTAATCTCAAGATCAATGATGAAAAGACTAGAAGCAGAAATAAATGATCTAAACGCAGATCTCGAAACATCAAAAGGGAAGAATGAAGAACTTCTACAATCATTTGAAAAGGAAGGACTTGAAGCAGAAATCATCTCTCTTAAAGCTGATCTGGAAAAATCAAACAAGAAGAATGCATGACTTGAGGCAGAAAACATCTCTCTAAAAGCAGATCTGGAAAAATCAAATAAGAAGAATGATGAGTTGCTACAAACATGTGAAGAAAATGAAAATTGGTTGAAGGAAGAAATTTTAAAATTGAATTATCAAATTGAAAAAGGAAAAAGGGTTGAAGAAAGTATGAAGAAGCAATGCCAAAAATTGGAAGTTGAGGTAAACATTCTCACAAGTAAATTAGAAGAAAAGGATAAACTCTTGAGATTTCAAGATAGTACTAAGATTCTGGACAATATTCTTAGTAATCAAAGATCTCCTGCTATTAAACTTGGTCTTGGTTTTCATGAAACTGTTAAAGGAAAATCTAGTTCACAAGGAAGTGCTAAAGATTCAGAGGATGTCAATACAAAATCTGAAGTGTTGAAAGAAGCAAAGGGTCAACCGACAATCATGAACTCTCAAAAGAAACCATTCCCTCCTAACTATAGAAGCATCAATAATGTTGAATGCTTTAATTGTCATAATTATGGGTATGTTGCAGCAAATTGCAGAAGCAGATTGTTTCAGTCACAAACAAGCAGATTCTACACAGATAGGTACTCTGGTTTCTTTAAGGGATATTGTTTTTCATGCAGCACGTTTGGTCATAAAGAAGCTGATTGCAATAGAGGAAAGAATAGAAGAACACAGTATGATTCTTATGCTTACTTTTCTGGTCATGCAAGATGTTATTCCTGTAACAAATATGGACATGTGGAAAGATAATGCAGGATGAATAGATCTGAGAAATTGGACAATTTCCAGCCCACAATAAGAAGTTTCAAGAAAAGATGGAGAAAGAAGGAGGACCGGTCAGAAACGTAGGGAATACTGACCCTACATCAGTCATCCGCTTCTAAAGCTTACTTATATGAATGACTGCAAGAAGTGATGTGAGATACATTATAAGGATTAGTAATGTATCGTCATAGGGGGAGCAATGTATGATGATTCTCAGGGTTGTTTTGGTTATTCTGGCCATATTTATTTCTGATAGTGCATCTGGTGTGAAGAAAAGACAGGAACAGAAGGTTCAAATTTAGGGGGAGATGAAGGGGTGAAATTTTCTATATTTCACTCTTCTCATTAATGAAGTTAGATGAAACAAAATTGCATACACACGGTTCCAAGAAATAATAATGACGCTAGTATGCATTGAGCGATAAGATAATTGATATGACAAATTTCAAGATCAAAGCGAGGTTCGTGGGCGCATCAGTCCGACTGCTAATGATTGTACTGATTGTATTATTAACACTGATTCAAGCATTTCAGCTCTTAAATGATGATGACATGATACATGGTTTCTTATGATGAGATTATGGATGAGCCGATTGCATATTTGTTGAAGAGTATTTTCGCTTTCACATCATGGTCGAGATGGAAGTCTTATGATTCTAGATGTCTTATGATTCTAGATACTATCGCATCATGGATTGCTATTACGGTTTGTTGTTGAAGGTGTTCAAAGGCATCCATTAAGGAGAGCCAGTCATATGCGAGTGATGTTTGATGCAATTGCGGGGGAGACAGGTCTTGTTGAGTATAATGCATTGTTGGCATTATGATGATCCTGAAATATGATCTCTTCCTTGAAGTATTTTTGGTATTTGTTACAAAAGGTCATATTTGTAATTGGTTGAAAAGGTCATGTTGAGACCCATGATGTAAAATTGTAATATTCAGTCATGTAAGGACTTGTTCAATTTGTAAACCCACTTGGTTGGGTAGTTGAGTCAAAAATGTGTAAACCCACTTGGTTGGGTACTTGAGTCTCATATGTAAATCCACTTGGTTGGATCTTTGATGTAAGTATGAGTCTTTGGTGATAGGAAGGTCATAGAGTCATGTACTTCATTGAAAAACATGTTTTCAGCATGAACTTAGGGGGAGCATGGTAACTTCAGTGCACATCAGATCTACAACGCTCTTCTTTCACATGAGGAGGAAAACCTTGTGTTGGTTTTGGTCCGCCCTTTGCCCTTGATGTCAAAGGGGGAGAGTGACATGGTGTTTGAATAAGGGGAGAATATCATTATGCCTAATGTATATATCTGTTGTGGTGATCAAACACCATTGTGGTTTCCATCAAGTCCAAAGGGGGGGATTGTTGGCAATATGATGCAGAAGTGTTGTCCTTGATGGAAACCCACATGATAAGCAACCTATGTGCTAAAGATGTAAGAATGATGTATCTTCAGATCAGTTCAGATGTGGCAGAGAAAATAATTCCAGTAAGTGCCAGAAAAATCATAAATATAATATGTCACAACGTATACACTACTTTTGTGAGGGCAACCCGCGTATATAATCTACTTTTGTGAAGGGAACCTGCGTATACATTCAGGATTAGCATATACGCAGATTTTATGAGGCTAAGTTGTGTATACACACGGAAACGAACGCTAAAAGTTGCGTATGCCCTTTTGCGCTCTAAAATTATGATACCAAGGGGATTTACCATGGTATTGACCCATTGTATTGAGCACTGGATTATCTATTTGATCCCGCTCTAGGAATAACTATCAGAAATAATGTGGTTTTGCCTCATGGTAATAAAAAGGTAAACCTATATAAGGAGAAGAAAATCATTGTGCAAAGGGTGTGCATGAGTCCGGGTTTGAATGAGTACTTCATTATGAAGTATATCTGTATGGAAAGGGTAACAGTTTGATGATCTGAATCTGTGATGCACCTATGAAGAAAATGATGAAGAAGTGAATCTAGATCTGAAATGTATTTGTATCTTCTAGATCCGTTTATGGAATGTTCTGATCTGAGATGAGGCAAACATGTTTCTGAAGTAAAGGGTAATATCTGAGCTATGCATCTGTTCTGAAGAAATTGCGCTGAAATGTCTGAAGAAGTATACACTGGTTCGTTTCGGTAAAAGCGCGTGTATACGCGGATCTGATGAAGGAAAAGCGCGTATGTCCAGTTAGGGTTTTCTGAAGTATGTGTAGAGGTATACGCGGGTTTATATGCATGAAGGCGCGTATATACGCAGGATCAGTGAAAGGAAAGCGCGTATGATAATCTAGGTTTTGCTGAAGTTGTGAGATGTCTGATCTGTTCTACTGTCTTGTTGATATCTGTTTATGATGTGTACTGCTATCTGTCAATGTTGATCTGGGTAGTTCGAATATTGATTATGCTGCTATAGAGCAAGTTGTTGAATTGATGAATGTTCCTTAAGCTTAATTGTGTGGGTTGGATCCAGTGTGAAAATTGATGAAATGTGGTCCATAGAGGTGCTGAGGGTTGTAGCCTTCAGTCAGGGGGTTGTAGCTCCCTTCCAGGTGAGGCTAGTAAACGAGAGCAAGGGTCGGGGCTCTCCGTGAGAGACTGCAACGAGCGTGTGGTAGCCTGTAGGCTGTATGAGTCCGCACTGAAGACATTGTTGTAAGATGCTTTCTCTATAATAAAATATTGAAGGCTGAGACAACGCCACGGGGGTTTTCCCGAATTTGGGTTTTACCCCTGTACCCCGTTAATGTGTGTTGCTTATGTGTGATGATTTATTCTGTTCTTACTGCACATGTTTACTTTTTATTGAATATCTGATGAATAAATGATGGAATTATATAAGTGAAGAATTAATGGCATAATTAGATCTCTGTGAATACGCTAGTTTTATGAAGGGTATCCGTGTATATATGCGAGTCTGTGACAGGAAAGTAGCGTATGGGTTTTAGAGCATGAAAACGTAAAAAATTTTGTGTATGCTCTAAATACTGATTCACCCCCCCTCTCAGTATTTTTCCCAACAATTGGAATTAGAGCAGGTCCTTCTGAAGAAGCTTGATCACTTGAAGGAGATTCGTCGCAATGGGAAGTCATGAAGGAGTTATGTCTATAAGGCCACCTCTATTCAATGGAGATAATCTGCTATTCTAGAAGATACAAACAAAGCATATCCGCAAAGTCTTAAGATCTTTGACTTCAAAATTTGAGTCAAAAGTATTAGCTATTGAAGAAAGGCAAGATCTGCAAACTCTTACTATTGTTCAATTACATGGTATCCTAACTGCTTTTGAAATGAGACAAGGAGGTCCTTCTCAAATCAAAGAAGCTGCTTTCAAGGTGTGTGCAAAAGGAAAAGAAAAGGAAGTTGTCAAGGAATCAAGTTATATATCAGAAGAAGAAGAAGCAAATTTTGTGAGAAAACTCCCACTAGGAACTAGAAGATTCAAAGGTAAGCTTCCCTTCAAGTGTTTTTCTTGTGGAAGAGTTGGTCATTATGCTGCTAAATGTCCTTATGAAGAAAATCATGATCAAGGGAAACAATTTGAAAAGAGAAAGAGTTACTATACAAAAAATGAAGTATCCGATGAGGAAGAAGAATATTTCACCAAGATCTCGCAATGCCAAAATCAAAGTCAACAGGTAAACATTCTCAAAGGTAAATTAGAAGAAAAGGATAAAATCTTGAGGTTTCAAGATAGTACTAAGATTCTGGACAATATTCTTAGTAATCAAAGGTCTCCTTCTATTAAACTTGGTCTTGGTTTTCATGAAACTGTTAAAGGAGAATCTAGTTCACAAGGAAGTGCTAAAGATTCAAAGGATGTCAATACAAAATCTGAAGTGTTGAAAGAAGCAAAGGGTCAACCGACAATCATGAACTCTCAAAAGAAACCATTCCCTCCTAAGTATAGAAGAATCAATAATGTTGAATTCTTTAATTGTCATAATTATGGGCATGTTGCAGCAAATTGCAGAAGCAGATTGTTTCAGTCACAAACAAGCAAATTCTACACAGATAGGTACTCTGGTTTCTTTAAGGGATATTATTTTTCATGCAGCAGGTTTGGTCATAAAGCAGCTGATTGCAATAGAGGAAAGAATAGAAGAACACAGTATGATTCTTATGCTTACTTTTCTGGTCATGCAAGATGTTATGCCTGTAACAAATATGGACATGTTGAAAAAGAATGCAGGATGAATAGATCTGAGAAATT